>JAXQQM020092845.1:0-222900 GCA_034641835.2 Pinus albicaulis | reverse complement strand
CAAAGATAAATTTTCTTGAGTTGTAAACCTTTCTTCAAGTTTTACACTCAAAATAGGTTTACTCCTCGAGAAATTTGATCCCTCTCTGTGTTTAATAGACTTGTAGTTAAAATAGATATAGGTTAATTATTTGATTTATAAGTAGAATATTTTAATATGAAACAACACTAAAATAACATTGTGTGAATGCATATTTTTATAAAAACATTTATACAATGAAATAATGTGCTCCATTTTTTTAGATGTGTAATTTAATTTAGATAATTTTTTATTAACTTTTAGTTCACAACTTTTTAAAAATTGCATAGGATATAGAATTTGAAAGTTATCTTATAAATCAGTCTTGAAAATAAAAGGCTTATCCATTTTACATGAGATATTTTAAAAAATAAAATAATTCTATAATAAAATTTCCTAATATTTTCTACCCTTCCCTCCACTGATTTTGAAATTTATGTTATAAATTGGTCTTGCAAATGAAAAGCTTATATGATGTAGGAGAATTCGACTTCCAAGTCAAAATTGTATTTTTATTAGACTATGGGTCATTTCTTTACCAAGGGAGTTGGTTCTCTAAGTGAGTGATTTTGTTTAAGTTATTTATATATCCTATGTATTTAAATATTTATAGAAAATTTGTAATTAAAGAAGGAAATTGTAATCCAATCTATTCCTTAGGATGGATCTTGAGAATATTTGAGTGAGTTGGAAATATTTAAGGGTAATAAGATCCTTTGAAATATTTGTGGATTTAGAAAATCCTAGAATAGAGATTTAGGTGATGATTCTATGGATATGAACTGAATTAGTTTAGGATCCTATCCTGTATAAATGTAATAAATTTCATAATAGCTAGGAAGATAGAGAGAGTGTGGGTAAAAGGCAGGTTTGAGAGAATTTGAGGGCCAAGAAACTGATTTTATTGTAAATCTCACTGACATGTCCTTTTGTGTTCATATTAATAGAAATACTCAGTTCGAGTAAATTGTGTTATTATGTGAGATTGAGGCTTGATTTATATGTGTTGCAGGCATGACCGAAGCTTAGGAGGGACCAAAGCGCGCACACACACACACACACACACACACACACACACACACATATATATTATAGATAATTAGAGAGTGTGGAAGTAGGAGTGAGATTAAAAGGAGTGAAGAGCCTTAGAAGGAAGAGGGTGCATTAAAGAATGTAGAGGAATTGAAGCCAGAGAAATATTAGAGCCGCAACAGAAAAGAGAGGAAGAATATTCTCAGGAGAGATAGGAGTTGCTCGTTGATTAACGATGGATCAACAATCCATTAACCATATATCACATGAGTATTTTTATAGTATCGGGCTTTGTGTACAAGCAAAATGAAAGCATAAAGTCTAATGATCGAGATCATAGCGTAAAGCATCGAGGAAGCCTTCAGATTAGAGGAGGTTGCAGAGGAATGCACAAAAGGACTCACACTTAAGATCTTTTTTCTCAGGTGAAAAGTGTGTCAGTCGATGGTTCTAGGGAGATAGAACTATCAATAAGAGTCATCACTTAACAAGAGTAGGCAAAAGGATCCATCGTGGAAAGATAAGAGGAGTACTTAATGGAAATAAGCAGGTTGACTAGACTAGTTGACGTGTGATCCAACCAACCAATCGAAAGGACTAAGCTCACGTGGCATTGAGGGTCCTACCTGGAGGTTCTACCCCGACGGTTTCCATAAAATTCTTTCCCATCCAGTCAACCAACAATATTCATAAAGCGGAGGTAGAGTAAGTGGGTCCTGCTTAGATGGTTTTACCTCGATGGCTTTTGTAAACCCTATTTTCATTGTGCCGATAAAAAGAGCGGGTTGATGTGTTAGAGGCGGCAACATGGAGCTAGCATATTGGTCAATGAGACCAATGAAGAAAGTGACATGTCACGGTGGAGGAAGAATGGTGCACCAAGAAAAAGGAAAAAGGACCAAGTCATGAGGTTGGTCATATTGAGCAAGCATGAGGTAAAGTTTGAGCATCAAGAGCTATAGGGTAAGTGCTCATAACTAAAAGGTTCATGTGCCTGTGTATTACAAATAAGCTTGCATGCGGTGGTTCTTTGGGGTTTGGTTATAATGCCTCTCCTTTGCTTTATTTATAATGAAGGTTGAGGCCACAGTGGTTCTGTTATCGATTAGGTCGTTCATCTCTATGCAACGTTTGACTTTGGGGGCTATATGCAGATCTTGAAAGTGGTGGTTTCTTTGAATAGGTTTTTACTATTCCCTTGAGGCTCGTCACACTGTGATTTGGTTATAAGAGGTATTTATATCTCGTAGGATAGGTGTAAATTAGGTATGAAGGGAGCACATTTTTGGATAAGTATTGGCACTGTGGGATTTTAAGCAGGCTCATAATTGGGCTTGCATCATGTGGTATCAGAGAAGAAATGCTCTGTAAAATTCAAAATAGAGAAGCTATAAAGGAGGATCAAAAGAGATAAAGGATCTAATATGGAGGATAAATTCCATGAGTTAAATTTCTTTTGTTTTTAATTTTATATAAAAATTGAGGATTGAGGATCACAAAGTAGAGTTTGAAGAAATTTTTGGAGCATTTAAGGACCTGAGAAGACAATGGAGAATAACAATGATGAGGATAGAGACTGTAGTAGTTCAGAATGGAGGATTTTACCGATAATCATTTTATTTAGTAATAATTTGGAAGATAGAAGTTGCAAAGCAGAGGATGTGAGGAATTAGAAGGAAGGTTATTTTATTTTGATGTATAATAGATATTTGATTGAGTTTGGAAAATAAAGAGCACTGAAATTATTTTGAAGACACATAATAGAGATTTTAGTAAGCTAATGTTCTCTTTAGGCTAAAATGTGTGAGGAGGTGTGCTATTGGAGATGTTTTGAAGAAGGAGTTGGTTCAGAGAGGCGAACCAAACATGGAATATACCTTTGATAATTTGATGATACCTTTGGTTGGGAGGATTTATGTTTGGATTAGAAAAAACCATAAAGTAATGTAGCAGATGAAAAATATGGAGGAATTGATCATCATAATGACAAATTTATTATAGAAGGGAAGAGAGAGAAACTAGAGAATTTAAGAAAGTATTGTGATAGAACCTAATAGCAGGAGGAGAGATTGTGATATGAGGACATCAGAGTTCTGAAGAAGAGTGAGCAAATGAAGGTTCAGAAGCCAGACAAATTTGGAAGCTGAGGAGTAGACTTGCTCAATAGAATAAGAAGAAGAGGTTCTACTCCATGGAACCAGAAGACAGGTGACTTACAAAAAGAAAAAGTTGGGTAGAAGTTGTCAGAAAGGCAGTTCCACAATGAGTGTGGGTAGAACCATCTAGAAGAAGAAAGAAAAGGCAAAGAGGAGAGCTTGGTATTAATAGAAAACAACAAAATGATTACAGATGTGATAGGATTCTTGTAGCTCACAGGTGAACGAGGAGAGTTCACAAAGGAAAGAGGTAAAAATAGCTATTAAAATTCATGTGCAGGGTTCAAGTAAAAGTCACCATAAGAGAGAATAAAATTCCAAAGGAATAAGAATGAAGAAGAGGAATATGATTGATGAAGAAAAGGAGAGAAAGTTGGTTGAGCTAAGAGAGGATTTTTATAAGCTCAAGGAGAGAAATTTGGTTGAGCTAAGAGAGGATTTTTATAAGCTCAAGCAGCAGTTTGTAGAGTGGGGATCTTATGGTTCGATAATGAGGAATAAAAAAGTAATATGGCCTTCATTGCAAGAAGAGTTGAGACAAAGGTAAAAGGTTGAAGGACAAACTCAAATCAGTTGAGTTCGAAATGAAAGATGTGTTCTTTGGTGCAAAATAAGCTAGAGATATTGAAGAATATTTTATAGAAAATCTGCAGGAGGAAGAAGAGGCAGATGAAGCATTGAAGGAAGAAGAGAATAATGTTTTTGAATCTGACATTTTGTGTATGTATATAGGTTTGGCGGGTGGTGATCAGTGTTTGAAAGATGTATTTATGTAGGATAATGAATAAATGATACTTCTTGAGGAAATGGAATAACTAGAAAAATCTTATGAGCATAAGCTTAATAACTTTGAAGAGGTCAAATTTAACAAGGAAATTTTATACTAGAGGAAATTGAGGGAGTACCATCCTTGATTCTGGGCTTAGAGGAGGATGAAGCAACATCATTTCAGGAATATGATGCAGTTGTATAAGATGGAGCAGCCTCAGAGGATGAAACAAAAATTGAAGAAGGAGGAATATTTGAAGAAGATATGCTTGAGGAGGTTTAATTGGGGGTCTCATGCCTATGGAAGAAGATACAAGTGAAGATGAAGAGGAATGGATGACATGGAATTAAATCATGGAGGAAATTCAAAGTAATTTTGAATTGTTTGAAGAGTTAAATTTCTTGGAACAAAGGATAGAGATCCAAAAATTGCAAATTTAGGCTGCAAAAGAAGAGTTAGAGGAAGAAGAAATACTGTTTTGAAGTGATGAAAGGAAGAATACAAGTTGTAGACAACAAACTAATAAAGGGATGTGCAAGCCATAATTTAAACAGAGTTTTATAGCTCTTAAGGAAGAAGAGGATATGCAGTAGCCTGAGAACAATGACAATAGTGGAGTTTAGCCAAAATTGGATATATATATATATAACATTTTTTACAGAGAATTTGTTGGACATTAGTTTCAACGCTCCCCGTGTGTTTCACGACATGGACTAACTGCCTCTCATAGATCCTAACTCTGGTGAATGTAGTGGAGACTAAAGCCTGCGGGTTTTGTTCTAACAGCAATCGTGATTCCAAAAAGTGGTATCAGAGAGACAGGTCTGGAGTTCGAAACTCCCCTGGCTCGCATTGGGGGGGAGATTGTTGGACATTAGGTTCAACGCTCCTTGTGTGTTTCGCGCCATGGACTAACCGCTTATCATGGATCCTAACTCTGGTGATTGTAGCAGAGACTAAAGCCTGTGGGTTTTGGTCTAACAAAAATCGTGATTCCAATAGAATTAGAGGGTGTGGCAGTAGGAGTGAGATCAAAAGGAGTGTTGAGCCTTAGAAGGAAGAGGGCGCATTAAATAATGTGGAACAATTTAAACAAGAGAGGGATCAAATCTGCAGCAAAAGCTGGAGGAAGAATAAGTTGAGGAGAGATATGTGTGGATCGTTGATCAACGAAGGATCAACAATCCATTAACCATAGGTCACAAGATTCTTTTATAGAATCGGGCTTTGTGTACAAGCAGAAGGAAAGCATAAAGTACAAGGACCGATATCAGAGCATAAAGCATCGAGGAAGCCTTCATATCAGAGGGGGTTGTAGAGGAAGACTTCCACTTAAGATATTTTTCCTTAGGTGAAATTTTTTTCATTTTATGGTTTCGAGGAGATATAACTATTAAGAAGAGACGTCACTTAACATGAGCGGGTTGAAGGATACATCCTAGAAAGACAAGAGTATTAATTAACGAAAATAAGCGGGCCGAATGGACTGGTTAACGTGTGAGCCAACTAATCAATTGAAAGGATCAGGCTCACATGGCATTGGGGATCCTGCCCAAATGTTCTACCCTGGAAGTTTCCATAAAAGTATTTTGCATTGATTCCACCAACAATAGTGAGCCGAAGTCATAAAGCGGGGGTAGAGTTAGTGGGTCCTACCCAGAGGGTTATACCCCGGTGGCTTTTATAAACCCTCTTTTAATTGTGCCAACACAAAAGAGTATGTTGATGTGTTAGAGGTGGAAACATGGAGTTGGTGTATTGATTGATGAGACCAATGGAGAGAGTGACATGCCTCGACAGAGGAATAACTAATGGGCCCCATCATTAGGTATATTATAAGGCCGATTTTTCTATCCTACAACCTATAATTTCTTCTTTTCTCACATTAGTTAACAATATTCTGGCTATAATGTGATTAATAGGGAGACTAAAGCATGTTTTCCATATTTTGTGGCCTAATGTGGTTAATATGTAGGAAAAAGAACATTTTTGAGTGCATTTACTATGCAAAGGCATGTTGGAGGCAACTAGAGGAGATATAAGATGCTTTTCCCCTACATGTACTCCCCTTCAACTCGACTTGATCCCTAAAATCACTCACTTACAACTTGAGTCTACTAGAAATCAATGTACTCAAGTAATTGTGAGGATCTAAGGGAGATAGATCCATTTTTTTCAATATTTTAGAGAGAAGCAAATCTCTTTCCAATGAGGTTTCCCCTCAGTCATCTTTGTATAAATAAACAAGCCTAAGGGCTCAATAGGATTCAATTATTTTGAGAAGGAAAGAGTTATGAGCTGGATACTATCATTTCCGTTTTCCTTTTCATTATGTACTTTAAATTTGTCTTATGCCAATGAAAAGTTTAATATTGTCTCACATTTGAGTTTTGTTTCTGAAGGTTGAGTCCCTTAGGGTTAGGTCCCAAACTAGAGGCTCCAATCTCTCTTAGTGTATATTATCTATGCATTAATTTTAGTAGTATCATTTCTTTCTTTCTTAGTAAACTTTACTTGTAATTTTTTTTGTCACAAGTGATGAACCCTGGTATTGCATCAATAATTTTGCAACTCCCAAGCGATTCTCCACTTAAATTATCAACCTGGGGTTCGTACAAAATTAGAGGTGATAACGCTATGCACAGTAAGTTAGCTTTTACTCATGTCAGCCTCAATCATGAGATCATATCAAGGTGTTCAAAGACCACTCCTTCAACTAACTACAAAGAGAAAAATCATATCATAATTGCAAGGAGATGAATATGATTCTAACTACATAAGTGAAAATTCCAATCATTCAATGAAAATACTAAATTTAAATTGCATGATGGAAAAAAATTCTTCTAGTTTGTAGAATTAAACAATGCTATTCTATTTCCATATTTAACCAACTTAATTATAGCCTACTTTCATGAGTCATTTATCTATTTTCAACTTGCTTGAAATTGATAAATTCAACTTTTAATACAATTTAAAAAATAAATCTAATTCTAATTCTATTTGATATTATATGGTTGTAGAGAGGAAAGGATGGGGTTGGAGTGGTCTCGGAGTCTCCTCAAATCATGAAATATATGTTTGGGGGTCATTATTAAACTTCCATATAACAAGGTAAAAATCAGGAGCATATCTAGTTGAAGGAAACAATGATGCAAGTCTGTTATAGGAAGTGCTACAAGAGGCTCTGTATTGCTACAAGAGGCCCTGTTTTGCTACAGGAGGGGGTTCTGAGAGATATTTGACGATATAAATGGGGTATGGAAGGTATAAAAATGTGGATGAAGGTAGAATCAAGTGGTTAAAGGGTGTGGGATCCCCTTGACCAAGCCTAATACCCCTTAGAGGTCTATCTTGCACCAAAGTTTGTTCCCACAGTGTCCTCCATCCAACTTAGTAGAGTCTTCTTGGTGGAAGAGTTTGGAAGTGATGTAGGATGTATAGAAGGGAGATGGAGTGGCCTAGGTGGATGTAGAAAGGTGTTCCCACCCATGCATATCAACACAATCCGTACAAGCCAATTAAATACATGCATCAAATTATTACTATTACAACTAAACAAATTCACATGGAAAATGCGAGTTGAATTTTATGACAATCTGCTCCTACCTACAACAAAATTCAAATTTCTAAACCAAATCTACTAACTCCTAAGTTGTAGAAACTAAACATGCAAAAGGATTACAATCCAATACTTAAAAATTTCCAATAAATCATAAAGACATATTTTTGGGTTGTTATTATAGATATTCCAATCACTCTCTCCACGAGAGAGGTGATAGGAAAACCTGCAACTACATTTGTAATATAAAATCTAATGAAACAAGAAAAGAAATGCAATAACTTGAGCAAAATCAAGGAAGAAACACAAGAGATGGACTAACTCCTCTGGGTTGGGCCTAAACCCAGGGGTTTCAGCCTTCCAAAACTAACTCAGATGCAGACCAATAGTGAAATTTACATTAGCAAAAAATAAGAGTCACATACATCATATGGAAAATGAGAATAACAATGTCAAGCACTAGGCTTTCAGTAGCTATTCCTCACTGCAACACAATTTTAAATCGTAATGAGCCTCTTGGATGGTTTATTTATATAAAAAAAGGTAGTTGAGGGTAGCTCCCTTTGAAAGAGGAGTGATTCCATCCAAGATCTCAAGATTTGTGGATCTAGTTATCCTTGATCCTCACATGTACTTGGAGCCCCTCGTCTGCTAGTGAATTCGAGCTATTGGTGAATATTGGGAGAACTCAAGCTGAGTTGGAGAGTTAATCAGGTGGAAAAGCCTCCTATATTCTCTCTGGTTGTCTCCATGATGCAGGAGCATTAGGCTCAAAAAATCCTTTGTATTTTAATAGACATAGGGGTCTTGTGTTTTCAAAAGAATATTGGTTTCTTACGTAATTATTAATGTTTTTTAGTGACATTTAGAATAGATATTGAGAGAAATTTGTAAATGTTCCCGAATGATTGGAGAACATGAGGGAAGTAGGATAGTTGAGATTCCATAGGAAATGAGAGATTTGAAATTTAATTGTAATTCCTAAAGTAGAATTGGTTCCATGATTTTATGAGTTTGAAAGGATTTTTAGGGATACAGGATAGATTTTAGGACTTAGAGGATTTGGAGGATTTTTTTGAGATAGTGGAGGATCTGAACCTAAATTGGTTCATAATATTTTGTATAAATTGTAAAGCCTCAAGGCAAAAGTAGACAGAAATAGTAGAGAGCAGAGACAGGGAGAGACTCAAGATTTAGAAAGGTAGAGCTTGGGTTGTAAGCCTACAGGCAATAGAAAAAAAAGGCCACTGATTGAAAATCAGGCCAGGAGAGAGTTTCTATGTAAATACTGAGTATTAATTTAGAGAATTTAATTTATGAGTTTAGGTGGTATGGTTCCAATTTGGATTAAATGAATGAGTGTATCAGGGTATTTTCTTGACAAGATTGTGCAGGTATATTCGAGAAGAACCAGAGATGAAAATCAAATTTAGATAGAGTTCAATAAAAGTCCCTTTCAGAAGATTGAGTGGCTGAATAGAATCTATGTGTTCTCAATCTGAGAAATGAATAGCACGCAGAAAGGAATGGATATTGGGTTTAAGAAAACCAATTCAACAGTAAATTTATGAAGTGCTACATTTTATTGAAAACCCTTTGAAAATAAAGTTACATATGTTGGCACTGTTCTTTTATTTCTGCATTTTGAATTGAGTGTAACAGTGAATATCTTGAGGGTTATTACAGTGAATAAGTCTTTCAATTTCATTATGATCGACTTATTTAAAGGAAGGAAATTTGGTGTGTTATTGAGCCTTGTTCTAAACAGAAGTTTTGTGGATTTTGAGTATGGCAGAAATCGTAACTGAATCAAGGAAGTTAGTTAAAGTGGGATGTAGTTTAACACTTTCGAGGGTTTCAAATGGGGAATGTGTTTGATTTTCAAGCAACTCTTACCAGCATGGAGGGTTGGTAATATAAGGGATAGATAAGAGATGGTAATTCAGTGAGGCAGAGCTTCTTCTAGTGGTGTTTGATGGAGGCGATTTGGAGATCAAGAAGCGAAGCAGAACTGTTCGGGCACGGTGTAGAGGTGACATGGAGGAACAATGAAGATGGTTTTTGGAAACCACGAATGGTTTTTGCGCAGCCTTCGAGTGGTAAGCGGTTTTATTCTAATCGAACGTGATCAAATCAAATGCCAACATGTCACAGTGGTAAAACCACTAGTTTCACGTGACTTTGAAGCAATAAGTCGCCGGGGTTAATCGAACGTGATAGTCATTCGATCGTGAAAGTCGGAGATCCGATGGTGATCACGTGGGAAGTTGCGCGAAGGTTTATGAAAGGTGTGGGCCCAAAAATATCTACATTTGATACTTTGGGTTTTAACCAAGGTAAACTCATAAATACGATTGAATAGTGCAAAGGTATGTTTGATTGATAGTGTGGGCCATATTAATATATGTATGTGGATTTTTAGTTAACCCAAGGTAAGAGTGTGAAATAAAGTTGTGAACCGTAATTGGTTATATGGTTTATTTGGGTTTAAACCATAGAGTTGGAAAGCATAAGCGGATATATCATAAGCGGATGTAATATTATGTTGGTTTTTGGGTTTGTATCCAAAGTCAAATATATGCCGAATAGCGGAAAGGTGAATGGATTGGTAAAGCACGGGACTGAACATTTATATTTATTGGTATCTTTGGTATTTATTTAACCAAATTTGGATGCATGGATACAAATTTTCCATAAGGATATTTGAAGAGAATACATTATATGGGTTTATAACCATAGTTTTGAAAAAAAGGAAAAGATTTCACTTATAAGGTCAATTTGAGGATTATTTTGGGTTATGAATGAACTATGCATATTTTTTTTATAGGGAGAATGTGGGTTATGCTTCTTAGGCAGCATCACTCCACCAAGCCCCTTCATAGTAAATACCTCCTAAAATTCTTCTTTTTCTTGCATATTAATCACATTAGGCCATACAATATGACAAACACCCTTTATTCTTCTTACTAAGAATATTATGGCTAAAAATGTGAATTAATGTGATAAAAGGATAGTTTTAAGGGTTTTAGGATAGCACAATGAACTTCAAAATATACCTATTGATGGGACCCATAATACCCCCCCTACTAAAGGTGTTTCTCACCCTTTGAGCAAATCATTCACTGATATGAAGCTCATTCATGGCCCTAGTGGCATCTTTGACATCCTAAGGAATCTCATATGGTGTGCTTTCTTGTGGATAGATACCTACATTTTACTCTATGTATTTCCATTCCTTTTTTTTCCTCTGCCTGGTTTCTTACCTCTTGTTGGCCCACTAGTAAGGGAGGACTGATTTTGATTCCTATCCACTTGACCTTTAGCCTTTGCATGATTATTTTGTATAGTGGGTTCTCTCCAAGACGTTCCTTAAGTATTTGAGGGGAGTGATATTCTCTAATTTGAAAATTGTGAGGTAGGGCATGCCATATTCTTTGGCAAGTATGCAAAATTTTTGTCCCCACCATCCTAAAAATTTCCTCGGAATTTAGGATGGATTTCTCTTGGATTTTTATGTACCTAGGTGCCAAATCAGGATCAGAGGAGATGATATTATGGTTGTTGATGATAGCCTCAGGGCTCACTAATTCTACTCTAATATATAAGGGTTTATTTTCTTCCTTTGTCATCACCCTTTTCACTTCTTTAGCCATTTTCTACTCATGGGTCAACCAAGAGGCTAATTTCATCAATTTCATGTCTCTGAATCTTGATTTGGGGTCCCATAAATTCATATTTGTGAGGATCATATTTTGCGTGTAAAACTCAACCAGTTTGGCACTATCCTCAATACTTTCCATTTTGAAAAATTCAATGAATTTCCTATAGTATTAGAAAGGTAGTGAGCCATATTGTGCCAATGTATTAATTTGAAAATACAACCACTGCTCCCTGAGTAAAATGGTATAGGATTTGGATGGTTACCTGCATTGTATGGATTCCATAGATAAACTTTCCATAGTGGTAAGTTGTGTCTCTTTTACTTGCAGCTACTCTCTTAGCCTTATGTTCTCTGCCTATAGCTTCTCCCTCATGACTTCCTCCCTTAGTCTCAAGTCATTTAATTCATTGCCCATTTCATTGAATTTCTCCTCCATGACACCCACATATTCCACATTTTTTTATTTTGTAATTTACATCCATCTATGTTTTCTACCTCATTCCTTCTCTAACTCAAAGAAGAGTGGGATAACAATTTTCCTAGGCATAATCCTTCATCCATCAAAAAAAATTGTAGTAGGATTATAGACTGGATTGTGGATCAATATCTTGGAGTTCTTGGAGGCCTCTTTCCTCTTATTTTGGTGTGGGTTCCTCTTTTTATATCATATCATGTTGCTTCGGTAGCAACCTCTGTTTCTCCTATAGTAGCCCCTGTTTCTCCTGTAGCTACTTTATTTTCTCTTGTGGCCCTTTGTTTCCTCTTGTGATAGTGAATATTGTGTCTTGAGAGTTTTATAGGTGACTGCTCTAGTGGTGGGCCACCCTATTGGTTGAAAATGTTGTTTACCCTTCACTTTGGGGGATGTAACCTCCTCTATTTTCCTTCACAAGCTTCCACTTCCTCTCTTCTACTTTCTGACTCATTAATGGTGATAGGGACTTTTGTAGGAGGTTAAGGCTTCCCTTGCCTTATCATGGTGTTTCTTCTTCTTTTGAAGTGCAAAGGGCCTTACTTGGGCTACTTCCTTTTAGGCTTAATAGGTGTGGAAGTGTGGCTAATGTGGCTTCTAATTATTTCTCTGTGTTTCCCCGTGAAATGATTATTTTCTTGCCTTCATTACTTGTCTTTTGAGGTTTATGGAGCACCTTAGGCTTCTCTTCCTCTGGTTCTTTCTTCTCCCCTTCCTTCCCTTCCTCTATTTTTACTTCTTCTTCCTCCTTCCTTCCCTTCCTTTATTTTTACTTATTATTCCAATGTTTCTACTACCTCATCTTATTCCTTGGTTTCTGCTTCCTCCTTCTCTTCTCTACCCCCAATACTAGAGGTGGGTGTTTCCTCTTGCTGTGTGGAGGTAATGTTTTGTGTTTCAATGAAAATTTTCATGTCCATGTCCACAAAATCATTCCATATCACAAGGTTCCTTAGGTGACTCAAGGAATCCACAATAATCAAATTAATGAGGCCATTATGAGCAATGTGTTGGTGCTTCCCTTCCCTCACTTTCTATTTCATTTCAATGATAAATTGTAGGAGGAAATGGGGAACACTAAGTCTCGATGGAATAGGTAATTATGCTTTGAATCTGATCTCATGGAGAAACCTAAAATGATAGGCATATATAATTCACAACCTCCCCTCAGAAGATATGTATTCGAGGATGTGATAGGACACTTCATCCCAAGGGTAAGGTAGGTTCTCTCTTTTCACTCCATTTTTATCGTCTACAAGCTTTTCTCTCAAAATAAATAAGTTCTTCCAAGTTGTAACACTCACTGATTTATCCTCCTTGATCCATCGCATTCCTAAGGGTAAGGTAGTAACTCTTCTTATGAGTTTAGAAATAATAGATATGGCAAGGCCTCTAACAATAGTAGTGGCACTATCTTCTCCCTGAGGATTTAGTGACACGGAAAATTTGTGGGTTATATCATCATCATACCCCTTTAAATGTTCAAATAAGCCCATCCACTAATGTCTTAGAAATTTTTTTACCACATGAGGATGTTGATGAATTATATGTGGGTTCCATTGTGTTTAAACCTCCCCCCATTTCTAATACTACTCGTTCTCGGGGTTACTTGGGTGCATTTATAATTTTGGGCCTCAAAGCAGTCTTGGGTGCAGAGAAAATGTCAAATTTTCTCTTTCAGAGGGGGATATGGATGTTAATTATAAAAAAAAATAACTTTCATCTGTTCCTATCTTTCCTTCACATATACAAATTTCCAAAGGGGGCTACTGCATAATTTTTTTCTACAGGGTACTCAATCCAGGCAGAATTCTCCATGCATATGTATGGAAATTAAAGAGGCAGAAAGAAACTTACTCTATTCAAGATAAATTTGTCATGCGCATGAGGGTTTTAGGGAAAATTTGTGTAGTTTTGGATCCCTTTCTCCCTTCAATTATCTCCTATAAATTCCTTTCGGGTCTCCTGTACTAGTTTAGATCCTCTTGTAGCTCCTCTTGTAGTGTATGCATACATTGTTTGAAGTAGCTCGGTGGAACCCTATAGAGTCTTTGATAACACTAGATCATACTTCTTTAAATGTTTTCTAGAAATGAGAGATTATATAAATGGAGTCGAGCCTTGTACTTAATATTCCTTTTTGTGGTAAAGGCTCGAAGCACTTTCGTGACATGGATCTTGCACCAAACTTCCCTTTTTTTACCATTGTCACCACTCCTTGCAATCATCACCCTTCTCCTCATTATCATCAACTCACTTATCGTAATTACCACCTCACTTGAGTTGAATTTTCCACGTTACATGTGTGGCTGAATTAACTTTAGTTTACTAATCAAAGGTGTCCAAGTTTACTGTCCACCTCCAATCCATCAAAAATTATTTTCTCGACCATTACACATTTTATCATCATATGCATAGGGAAGAGGTGAGGGTTGTCATACATAAGCCTACCCATGATGTCGAATTGTTGGATAAGATTACATGCTAGAGCTGGACTTCATAATATGATTATCTTGAAGGTGTTGATTTCCTTTGCTTTCTTTTGCACGGGTTCTCATAGCTTAATGCTTATTTGACTGATAAAATTGTTTTCTGTGTGCATGTTTCTTCTTAGTATCTAATCTGGTGGTGGCGGTGGAGTGGATGGATTATTTGATATCTATTTTCTAAGGATGGTGTGTCCCTTCGCACTTCATAAATGGATTCATAATGCTCAAGGTGGCTGGATATTTTGCTCCGTGGGTGAAAAAAAATTTGATATTGAGTTATGTTTTAGTTGTACAAGCTGCTACAAGAGGAATCCTCTTCCTCTAGCCATCACTTAATCTCTCTTAGAGACCTTATATTTCATGTGGGATTGTGGGAAAGTCATAGGAAATTTAATTACATGATTAAAATCATCATTTCCATCAGAGGTGGTGTAGGTGGTGGGAAAAGTTGGAAAACAAGGCTCTTTATAGATTCTTTTATGTAAGGAATAGTGAAATTTGAAGATGGCTCTTGGCTAGATGGAGTGGATGAGTGATGAAGGTGGTATGGGTTAACCTCTCAAAATTTATTAAAGAAGATATAAGATTTTTCCCCCTTCCTTCTAATTGTATCTACCTCTTGTAGCATTTCAAAGCCCCGTAGCATTTTATGACAACTTAGTACTTCAAAAAGGAGGAAAAACATGATTCTATTTTTGGCTAGATGATGGAGAGAGGTAGGGAGGTGAGTGAAGAGGGTAAAAATTCAATGGATGGCTGGAAAAATGGAGGAATGAATATATAGAATCTATTTTGTGCTACATGGACTCCGTCGACTTTCTAGATTCCTCGCAAAATATAGATGTTAGATAAATTGTGTAAGAACTCTCTTCTTTGTGTTTTTTTTTATATTTTGATACATGCAGTTATATATGAGGAGGTTTTCAACCTGCATGCATGCGAGTCTCTATCCTCAGGAGGTTTTCACTCCGGGGATATTTTCATAGTTATTTTTTTTTTCTTTTCTTTTTTCTTTTTTTTTTCCCTTGGGTTGCCCGCATTTCCAACCCGAGAGTTGGCCTTAGATGCCTCATAGAGGTTTTCACCTAGGCCCTTTATTTCTTTTTCACTTTTTATTTTTTAGAAGCTATGTGGATTGAGGAATGTGGGCCTCCCAATCACAATCATTTTTCTATTGATTGAAATAATGAATCCTTCCTTGGAAAAAGGTATTTTTTCAACTTCAACCTATAACCATTGAAAAGTAAGGGAATCCATTCCTCATCAATTGTTCTGATCTGGACAAACCAATTCTCATGATATTTCTCTACTAGATAGGGACCCAACCATCTTGTCATTAACTTTCCCTTGAAATCCTTGAATCTGGAACAATACAGTAGGGCCCAATCCCCTTATTGAAAATTCTTCTCTTTAATGTGTTTTTCAAACCAAATATTCCTTTGTAACTGGATTACCTGAGTGTGTAGGAGAGATTCAGTCTAAATTCATATGCACCATTGAGTTTGAGAAACCTCTCCTGTTGTGCTATAGTGAGGTCCAAGTCTAACTGAGCTGACATCCTTAAGGTGTTGTATTGAAATTCAATAAACATCAGGGCCTTCTTCCCATAGAATAGTTGAAATGGAGTAAATCCAATGGAAGTATTCCAAGTGGTGTTGTAGGCCCAAGTGGCTTCCAAAAGTATATCTGCCCAATCTTTTCTTATACTTCTAATAACCTTGGTTACAATGTTTACCAATTCCGTGTTTGTGATATCCACCTGTCCATTTTCTTTAGGGTGATAGGAAGTGGATGTCATGTGCTTGATGTGGTGCTGCTTCATGAGACTTTCAATAAGATTTGATGTAAATTGTGCTCCTTTATTAGTGAATAACTCCCTTGGAAACCCAAAATTATAGAAGATGTTCTCCCTCATAAATTTAGCCACATTTTTCTCAGTTTTTTCCTTTACTTCCCTTGTTTCAACCCCCTTATTTAAGTAATCAATGCACACAATGATATATTTCTTCTGTCCTGATGGGGGATTGATAGGTCCAATGAAATCCACTCCCCACTTCTCGAATGGCTCTAGAGTCACTTGAGGTTGTAAGGGAATTTCATACTTGGGTGTGGGCTTATCCATCCTTTGGCACTGATCACACCTAGTGGTGTACCTCCTTGCATCCTGATGTAAAGTGGGCCAATAATAACTTGATTGTAGAACTTTGAAGGTTGTCCTATTCATAGAGAAAGTGACCCTATGGTGGTCCATCATGGCATGCAAGAGAGGATTTCAAAGACCTCCTCTTTCCTCACACATCTCCTGGATCTGATTTGGTCTTAACTTAGAAATATTTCCCCAAATCCAAGCAGCCGGGGAATTTTTCCCGATATTGTTTCTTTTTCTTCTCTTGGGGATAGATTAGAGGGAAATATCCAAGCAACCAAGTAGTTGGATATATTAGAAAACCAAGTAGAAAGAATCGATATGGACAATATATGTTCATCCAGATGATCATACACATTTCTTCCTCCATTTTTTAGCAAGGGTTAGTCTTAACAAGTAATATGAAACCACATCTTTTTCCTAAGTTTATCACCCATAAGAAAAATAAAATTGTTGCAATAATAACAACCATATAATTATCCTAGCATTTACATCAGGTTTATTCATTAATTACTTAATGGTTGCATGATTAGTGTGAACAAAAGTTTGATAAAAAGTGATGTAATTCCTAAACTTGTTCAAAGAATGCATCACAACCAAGAGTTCCTTTTAAGTGACTGTATAATTTAGGTCAACTTTAGAAAGGTTCTTACTGATGAAATAGATAACATAAGGAAATTTGTCTTCCACTTGTCCTAAGGAAAACCCTATAGCTTTATTTGATGCATTTATGTGTATATGGAAAGGTAATTCCCAGTTTGGACCCCTAAGGATGGGTGCAGTGGTCATATTTTCTTTTAGCACTTCCAAGGCTTCCTAAAAATTCTTTGTCCAAAAAAATTCTAAATCTTTAGTGAGTATTCCAAACAAAGGTGAAACTAGTCTACTAAAGTATTTAATGAACCTTCTATAATACCTAACTAATCCAAGGAAACTTCGGACATCTCTTCTTCTTTTTTAGGGATAGGAACCCTTTTAATGATGGCAAGTTTGCTTGAGTCAACCTGTATCCCCTCCTTGGATATGGAATGGCCAAGGGCAGTCCCTGCATTCATAAAAAAATCACATTTCTCAGGACTCAATGAAAGATTCATTTCAATGCATTTATTTAAGACTTTGCATAGATTAGAAAGAGCTTCTTGGAAGTCACATCCATAAGGAGTGAAGTAATCCATGTATATTCATGAGCTCCATCATTAGGTATAATTGGAGGGGTTAATTGTCACCTTTTTAGCCTCATTAACTATCTCTTTCTCACATTTAATTATATTATGGTCTTATGTTGCTAGTGTAGATGTTGATTAAGGCTTGTCATACTTCGAATGCCTAATATGGGTTAAATGCAGTATAATAATGAAGATATTGCACTTTTTATGAATAATTTTCAATTAAAGCTCAGATTAGACAACAAGAAGAGATTCTAGGAGGATTTTCCACCTTCTTAACTCCCAAAGGAAGCCAAGGGATCCTCGATATTCCCTCCAATAGCTCGAAATAAAAAGCAACCAAGAAAGTGGGAGATCAAGAGCACCAAAGCTCCATTTCTCTTGCAGTGAAATAGGACACATCACCTACTTTTTAGGGAACTGCTGGTAGCTATCCTCTAGGTTAAATAGGGTTGAGCAAGAGCTAATTAGCATTCGAACTTTGAAGGAAGCTAATAGACTCTTAGCTCTTGTAATAGGTTTTTTAGACTTCTATGATTATGTAATGAGACTATTTTCTGCAATAATATAAGTATTCATATTGTTCTTCAATGGTTTAGTTTCAAAGGGCTAGGATTATGGGTTAGGGCCCAATCCATTGGCCTTAGTCTCTCTTATGTATTCATGCTTATTTTTATGTCATTGTAGCTAGTTTTCTTTATGAGTTTTAGCTAGTTTTCTTACATTTCAATTCATTGTTTTTAGTTTTCTTCCATTTGTCTTTGTTGTAGTTAAGCTTGCATAAATTTTGGTAGAATAGCTTATAAACTCAGAAATATGTGTGTCAAGCCTCCCTACCTCATCTCTTACATTGGAGCTTGAGGAGGGCAGATCTTCACCACAGGCCAAATTTGCTCTATAGTTTATGATTCCTTGGAAAGAATAGATAGGTTATTGTAGTGTCATGAACATGTCTAGAATAATAAGTTAAATTTATATTTGAATGCTTAAGTAGGTTTTCTTTCCAAATTCAACTCATATTTTCCATTTCCTTCATCATATATTTTCCAATGTTTGTTGCATGAAAAAAGTAGTTTTCTTACATGTTCAAGTATCACATCAAAGGATGACTTCACCAACAACCTTAGCTTCATGTCTCACCCATTAACAACCTTATTTTCATAAAATCTCCTTCAACCCTATTTTTGATATTTTCACCTTCTGGTAGAAACCCTAGAAGTGCAAGACATGCTTTTCAATAGGTTTTGAGATTGAGCGAGGGTTTCCACCTTCCCATTGTTACAGCTGCTGTCACCTTGACATTCTGCTGACCGTATGAGCTCATTATTACTCATACTTCCTCCTTTTGCAAGTCTAATATACCAGCTCCTCATATCAAGCTTCAAAATCAGAAGAAAATCCCTAAAATCCCCTTAGAATTGGTATCGCACTTTCTCTATGCATTCCCTGCGGTCCCGCACCTAAATCTCAGCCTGCATGCGGAACCATACCACACGTTCTTTGTGTAATGGGTGCGGACCTCTGTAAAACATAAAAAGGCGAGAAAATGAAGATTAAAAAGTGAATTCCAGGTGAATTCTAGAAGATTCTAGACGGGAATTTTCGGAATGGATACGCTTTGAAGCTGGTTTATGCATCCCTCTCTTAATGGAGCTAACCCCTTGATGTAAGGAGCTTATCCCTTTGAAGGAGGATTCTATCCCTTCATATTTGGAACTAGAAACCTCCTCTCTTTCACTATAAAAAGAGGCCTTGGGTAGCCTGAAAGGGAGTTCAAGCTTATGAGATTTGAAGTTAAATGCTGTTGAGATTTAGACTTGAGTAACTTAAGACTTTCTGTGAGGTTAAATCACTTATCCTCATTTGTCTTAGTTCAAAGAGTGCAATGCTTGTCAGAGTAAAGGAGATTCCTACTTCGGACCCCGGGAGGACCTGCACAACATCAAGGCACAGGTTGTAAAGGTTTTCTATCTTTAAAGTTAATACAAATATACTCATTTCTCTCATTAAACTGTCAATTTGTGGTTTACTTCATAAATTCCTTGATCATTATGATAAGTATGATTTATGATAATGTCTATACAGGTGCTGCTTAATCTTTTTCCTTGTTTGTGATTGCAGATATACGAAGGACGTTCTTTCAGTGCACGGGAAGGACTTCAACAAAATCAAGTAAGCAAGCAAAGCATTGGACATAAGGTAGGCCTTGCACCCGTATAGTGTTTTTTATAAATTGCATATGCTTAGAGAGAGATTAGTATAATTGGCTGTTTGTTGCTAGTTACCTTTTGTACTAGAGAGATCGGTCTTGTCCGCAAGACGGATTAATCTACACAACAAAATGGCGACTCCACTGGGGAAGAACTTTTGTTTGTTCTTGGTTCTCTTTGATTTTTGACTTGAGAAAAGATTTCTTTTTCTGGTTTTTGATTGATTCACATCTGTCTGGGTGCTTTAAATTTTTTCTGTTTTTTAAAATTTAGAAGTATTTTGAATTTTTCTATCATTTTTGCTAGGACCGCACTCTGCATAACTGTTACAGTGCGGGCAGTTTCGCACGTTCTTTATAGAATACAGTGCGGGACCGCACCTGTAAACACTGCTTACATGCGGACCCTGTAAAAATTTTGAAAATTTCTAGGTTTCTTTTTCTGGTTAATTTTTAGATCTTTGGTTTCTGCCCAGACTGGTTATTGTGTCTATCAAGAATTCATTGTTTATGAACTCCAACAGTGTTAGTGTTTTGAATGATTTTCTAGGAGGTTTTGCCCATTGGACTATTTTTCCTTTTTGGTCTTTGTAGTGATTCAAATTTTTGACAATCTGTAGTATCTCAGATCACATAAGATCTCTTTTTGTCTCTTGAATCCGACCTCATTGTGAAAACATCCTAGTTTGAGAAATTAAGCCTTTTTTATTTCTTTGCAAATCTTCGAAAAGAACTTGCTTTAAAGTTTTGAATTTCATTTATTCTTTGAGTGTTTTGAAAAACATATTTTGAGTGTTTTTGATCTGTTTGATAGATTCTTAGTTTGCTGAATAACTAAGAGAAACATTCATAAAAAAAAACTCTAAAAAGCTTTTACTCAATTTAGATTAGTTCTTTAGATTAGTCTTCATAGTTTTGAATAGTTTTAATTTTTGTAGATTTCTTTCGAAAGAGAATTGTTTTGTAGCTTCTTGTTTGGAAAAGAAAAGAGTTTTTCTTGTGAGCTTTGATAGTTTATTGAAAAGACAAAATGTTTCTTTCACTTAGTTTTCATGTTTGAAGAAGAAATTTGAAAGTTGCATTCTCTAACTCTTCTTTAGATAGAAAATTCATTGAAAGAAAAAAGAATTGAATATCATCATAGGTGAATTTTAGTGTTTTTGGAGGTCGAGTCTTTACATCATACAAAGTTTCATTTCCGCGCCCATTTGACTTAAGAAACAGCTCTTAAAAGTAACGCTTAAATAAAATTCATCTAGTAATCTTTTTATTTCTAGGGCTCTCATCACCAACATAGCTTAGGCTAGTATCTTGGAGTAGGGAGTAATTAACTCTCCAAGGTAGATAAAACAAACAAGTAGATATATCTTGCGGTAGGAAGAATTCCAGTTGTTGCATGTATGCTCTGGGAATCTCCTCTTAAAGGAGTTAAGCACGAGATCATATCTGAACCAGTGGGGTAATCAATCCTTCCTCATTGGGAACGATAGAAGATATACACGTATTAAAAACGGTAAACCTCGGATAGACCATTGTCGAGGAGCCGGGGGTCACTTGTCGGTAAACCTTGGATTCTGTTCAAGGAGCCTTCAAGGGGATTGAGCTTTGTTACTCTGCCCTTGCGTGTGTGTCGGATCGTAGACTGTTCCCCCAGGTATATTTGTTTCAGTTGGTAACCTTAGAGGCTATAATCTTTAGGATTCTTTCCTAAGGTGACGGTGGAGGGAAGATCCCACTGTACCTGGAACAGACGTCGACTAGACTCACTTGGACTCTCTGGGGGGTTCTCTTCACTCGAGATGGTAATGTGAAGAAACTTGTGCCAGTCTGTTTCATTAAGCAGGTTGTCGGGGTAACTGTTCCAACCGCCCTTTTCGTGTTAAAACTCTACTAAGTTGGATTTCATCACCAACTAGTGATTTTAGTACGGAAAGTTACTTGTTTGTGTGTGGTTTGAACTCTTAGATTTTTTAAGTGAGTGATTCAATTGTTTGTTTCTTAGAGACTTTAGGTATTTTCATTGAAATTTTTCTTTGTTTGCGTGTGATTAGATAATTTTTCATTGTGGCGGACTTGCCGAGACAATCCCGGAGAATACAAGGGAAACCCCCTAAATTTACACCAAGTCATCTTGAAGGGCTTCGAGCTCTGGTACCACACAGTAGCCGTAGACTTAGATCAACAGAAGCTGAAAGCTCTGCTATTGTGATACATCCTGATCATCAACTTCCTACAACAGAATATATTCAAGAACCGATTTCAGTTTCTGAAGTCACTGAAAATATTTCTCCTACGGGAGAATTATCTGACGAACCTGAAATCTCTGAGCCTGAAACTGAATCTTCTGTGTTAGAAACATCTTCAGGATTTATCTCACCAACTTCTAGCGATCTAGGTTCACCAAGGGTTAGAAATATCATTACTGAAAATCTTCCTTCTGGACTAATTTCTATAGAAGAACTTACTAATCGAGACGAAGACATATCTCTTCCCAACTCCCCTCAATCGTTAAATCTTAGGGAGCGTGAATCTATTTTCTACAGCCCTATTCGAACTAATCCCTGGTATCTTTCTTTAACTGATTTTTTAGAGAATCCGGGTCTCGCTTTTTATCCACCTCGAGTTCCATTTCATCCTACACCCAGAGGTTATTATCCGTCATCTATTATGGCTGGAGAGTCATCCATGTTTTCACAAACGCCTGAATCTTTTTTACATGGTGGTCCTTCTGTTCCTGCGGGATATCAGTCTTTGTCTGGTACTTTCTCGGGAGCAACTCCTCAACCTATCGAAAATGTGTTATCATCTGGTCTTGGTGGACTTAAAATTGAAACGTCGAACGCAGAGCAAGTTTATATGATGTCTGGTAACATTTCTAATCCTCAAGCTCAAGGCAGTCAGTTTCCTTCTGGGGGTCAACCTCAGGGAACTCAGTTACCGCCTGGGGGGCAACCTCAGGGTAGTCAATTACCGCCTGGGGGGCAACCCCAAGGTAGTCAGTTACCACCCGGGGCTCAACCTCAAGGTAGCTTTTTCCCAGGACAAACTATGGATCAATATTATTTTGGGGGGCAACCCCAAGGACAGTACATACCTCAAGGTTACCAACCTCAAGGACAGTACATTCCTCAAGGTCAACCCCAAACTCAATATGCTCCTCAGGGTCCTCAACAACCCCAACTTCAGTACATGCCTCAAGGTTATCAACCTCAAGGGCAGTACCCAATGCAAGGTTACCAACAGCCTTCTGGTCAACCATCTGTTCAAGGAGCCGGAACTTTACCTTATTATCAACCCTACGTTCAACCAGGTTTTGGTCCTTACGTTCAACCTTCTACGGGACAGTACCCCGGAATGATGGTGTGGGATCCGTCCCAATATCAACAGCCTTTGCAGCCTAATGTGCAGTTACCCTATCAACCTGGTCAGCCATTGGTTTCTAGTTTAACCCAGCAACCTGTTCAGCCAGTTATTCAAACTCCTGCACCTAGTTCAGTTCAGCACGCTGGGCCTAGTACACCTCAGACTCCGCCCCAAACTCCTGTAACTGCTGCAACGTCTGTTCAACCTGTTACACCTATTTCTGGAGTATCTGTAGCCCCGAGTTCGGCTATCCCTGTATCCGGGAAAATCCCTCAAGTCTCTGTACCTCAGTCAGGGCCTACAACTCAGACTACAGTTCAGATGCCTTCAGGACAATCCGGTACAAGTACAGTTGTTACGAGTCAACCTCAGTTTACTTATCAACCGTACCAAGGACAGCCGCAATACGGTCCCTATGTTCAGAATCCGAGCTATCAGCCATACCCTAGTTATACTTATCAACAACCTCAGTATGGTCCGATTCATCCTGGTTATCCGGGAGGTTATACAATACCCAATGCTAATCCAATTCCTAGTTATCCTGGGTATCCACCTCCTGGATCTGCTTTGGCTTCTCAAGGTTTTCGTGACCCTAACCGTCAGTTACCGTTCATCGCAACTTTGGACTTACCAGATTTGACGCGCCTTACTAATGATCCTATTTTCTATTATCAAAACTGGCCGTCAATGCCTCATAAGTTGCCCAGTGACATACCAAAATTTGAAGGTAAGTCAGGAGAGGATCCATCAAATCATGTGATGACTTATCACCTTTGGTGTTCATCTAATTCTATTGTTGATGATTCGATTCGCTTACGTCTTTTCCAAAGGACACTCATAGGTCTTGCAGCCAAATGGTACATTGAGTTGCCACGAGGCTCGTTTCATAATTTCAGTTAGTTAGCAACGTCTTTCTTAACTCATTTCCAGTTGCCTGTCAGATACGACAATGGCACAGAATTATTAACTTCACTAAAACAATCTACGTCCACGTATATTTCTGATCATATTCATGAGTGGCGACGTAGGCGACGTTTGGTGAAGGTTTATATTCCGGATCAAATTTTGGCAGAGTGGTTTGTAAAATCATTACTGCCCAAGATCACTGAAGATGTAGCTAAGGCTGGTGTTGTTACTGAAGAGCAAGTAATTGCTCAGGCTCAGTACCTAGACCTCGTCTATACGCAGTCAGGTACTTTACATGAAAAAATTCCCGATTTACCCAAACAAGGTCAAATAGCTGCTCCTCCTTCAGGGTCTCATGCCGCTGACGGTATGATCGGTACGGTTAGTTCCAAAAGTAAGAAGAAATCCTCAAAGAATTCTTCTCCAATCATAACTTTACCTGATTCCCCGAAGGGAGAATCCTCTCAAGAAGTTTCTGCCGATATTCATGTCGTTGAAACATCTACGGCAAAATCAAAAACCGGTGGTAAAAAGAAAGGGAGGAATAAAAACAAGAAAAATTCGAAAGAGAAAACAGATAGAGAAGAATCCAATGATGAGAAACGTAAACCTCGTTATCCTTGCTTCATTTGTGAACAAGATCACTTCACGAAAGAATGCCCATATCGAGAAGAGGTTACGAAACTCATTAAAGGATCACAACAACCTGCTGTCTTGAAGGATCCTTTTCCAGTTCAAGATAGTAAGATGATTGGTTCTTCCTCGACCACTTTAGAAGAGCCTATTATGACGATGTCTCATATAAGGGTTGCGACGCGATCGCAAGATTACGGTTCTAAGAATCCCGTTGATGGCAAAGAAGGAGAGTCTTCCAATGCCAACGCATCAAATACAACTCCTCCTGTTTCCGGTCCGCTACAGATCGAGAAACAGAATCCAGACTTGATAATCAAGCCGCCTGCTAAAGGTGTTCTTCGTAAATCAGCTTTCAATCCACATGCGAGAGCTGCTCAGAATTACAACATTGTTGAAGATTTAGCTATTTCTCCTTCAGCAATGTCGGCTTTGGAAGTGTTGCAGTCGTGTCCAGCACAACGTAAATTGTTATTGTCTGCCATAGGAGCTGTTGATGTTCACGATTCTAACCTTATAATCTTCGATTTAGAAACTAGTACACCACGTCTTCCTCACCAAATGGCTTTCCAGATTCCAGTGTTAGTCAAAAACAGACCTATTTTTCGGACTGTGATTGATGAGGGAGCTTCAACGTGTATTATGTCGCTTCGGTGTTGGAAATCTCTTGGTTCTCCTACACTTAACCAATCTCCGACGATTCTAAAAGCTTTTGATGGTCGAGGTTTTCAACCTTATGGTATTTTGCAGGATTTACCCATAGGGGTTGAAGGGAAAATTGTTAATCTAGATGTGGAAGTGGTTGATGCCCCTTTAGATTACAACCTTCTATTGGGTCGTAGTTGGTCTTATGCTATGACTGCTGTTGTCTCTTCGGTCTTTCGACTTATAAAATTTCCATATCAAGGAAGGATCGTGACAATAGATCAGTTAACTTATTTTTCGTCAGACCCAGCCTCTACAGAAACAATCCAGCATGTTGGTAAAACGACTATCTCTTATAAGGATGTTGGAGTAGGTTTGGTTAAAGATTCTGGTTTGCTAGGAACTTTTTCCTTTCCTCCTCCTAACGTATCGTCTTCTACTGCAACTATTCATATGATTTCGTCAGACACAGTTTTGTCTGATGATCCTTGGATTCTACCTTCGGAATCCGAGATTGACTCATTTAATGGCGCGATGCCTTTGAGTCCATTTGAAATTGCGTACCAGACTGTACAGTCTTTTTCCGACCCCTTTTCAACCGAAATCGATCCAATGAATGGGATCCAAGAGGAATCGCTTTCTATTTCTAGTTCAGACACAACGACATTTCCTGAAATTGTTCATACAGATGAGCAAATTCGTGAGTTTTTGTCTGTTGATGATTTACCATGGGAAGATCTCCATCATAGGTCTTCATTCTTACCTGAATTAGATCATTTTGAAAATGATTTCGCTTCAATTTTTACTGTTGAATATGCCAAGGAACCTCAGAATCCATTGAAAAATCCTGATTCTGAGTTAAATTTGGAAAATATATCTAGAACGGTTCCAATTGACATTTCAGTAAAACCAGGAATAATTGAAAACATTCATATAGGTGCTTGTTGTTTAGACGAAGAAATTCAGACTTATAAAGCCCTATTTCAAGAATTCCGTGACGTGTTTGCCTGGTCTTACGAAGAAATGCCAGGAATTGATCCATCGATCGTAGTACATGAAATTAAGACTTACTCGGATGCTAAACCTGTTCGTCAACGATTACGTCAAATACATCCTAGAAAAGCTGCTGCTATAAAAAATGAAGTTGAAAAATTACTTCGCGCAGGATTTATTTATCCAATTCCCTTAACGGATTGGGTATCGAATATTGTTCCTGTGACTAAAAAAACAAGGAACAATAAGAGTATGTATCGATTATAGGGATATTAATCGAGCGTGTCCAAAAGACAATTATCCAACTCCCTATATCGATCAGATAATTGATGATTGTGCTGGAAGTGAACTATTTTCCTTCATGGATGGTTTTTCCGGATACAATCAAATAAACATACTCCCTGCAGATCAACCTAAAACAAATTTCATTTGTCCGTGGGGAACGTTTGCCTATTGTAAACTACTTTTTGGACTAAAGAACGCTGGAGCGACTTTTCAACGGGCTATGTCTTATGCGTTTCATGACATTAAGCACATTGTTCAGCCATATCTCGATGATTTACCTGCTCATTCATTACACAGGGCCGATCATCCCACTCACTTACGAATGTGGGGAGAATGATGTCGCGTATCGGATAAGCGTGAATCACGCAAATGTGTTTTCTAGATCAACATCAACGGGTTTCACTCCTTTTCAACTAGTTTACGGTTTAGAAGCTGTGTTACCAATTGAATGCGAAATACCGTCACTAAAATTAGCCATAGAATTACTTCCAGCTACGTCTGAAGAGGAAAAACGTTTCTTGTACTTGGCCCAATTAGATGAGAATCGGCGAAGTGCTGCAATAGCAAACGAGGCTCATGTTAAAAGGATAAAAGCTCAGTATGATAGAAATGTGACCCCTCGAAATTTTTCAAAAGGAGACCTAGTTTTACTTTATGATCAAGCTAACGACAAGCTAGGAGCTGGAAAATTCGTGCCTATGTGGCATGGTCCTTACATTGTGAAACGAAAGTTAGCAAAAGGGGCCTATGAGTTAGTAGATTTTGATGGTGTCCCTTTAGATAAACCCAGAAATGGGCTTTATCTAAAGAGATATTACGCTTAAACAAGGTGTGGAGATTTTTTGTTAGTTTAGATTTCTTTACTGCTGGTGTGTTTTAGATTAGAAAAGTGTGCCTAGTTTAGAAGTGTGTTTTTGTCACTATGACTTCTTATCTGAGTTTTACTCTTGATATTGCAGATGTCGACGTCTCTTCAAACCTACATTGGTTTTGCTGATGGTGCTTGTCGTAGTACACGGAACATTTCTTCCGCAGCTTGGGTTATCTATTCACCCTCTGACGAGTTAGTATCCATGCATAGGGTAAGCCTTGGTCAAACAACAAATAACATTTCCGAGTATAGTGCAGTGATTGAGTTATTATCTGAGTCCATATCATTTGGAATTCGGAGTTTGATTGTAAGGTTGGATTCTGAACTTGTTGTATTACAGCTTAACAGGGTTTATACCATTAGAAATCCGGTGTTATTACGGTTATTTTGGAGAGTTCGTCTCTTGGAACGTGAGTTTGATTACATTGAATATCAGCATATTCCAAGACATTTAAATACATTAGCAGATTCAATTGCTTCTAGTATGATAAATAGACATTTGCAATAATTAAAAGCAGTAAAACGAAAAACATTCATTCATGTACGCAGATAGCCGTCAAAATAGTGATATATATCATAGGAGTGTGTTCAAAAAATATACATCGTCTTCGATCATAGGTTGGAAACACCTTATGATCGGCAAAAATGATAACACAAAAGTACAAAAATGAGTCTACATGATCATCTCATCATTGATGATGATCTCGATAGGAAACAACTGCTCGAGCCACCCTGCATAGGAACCTCCTGAAAGGTCCTGGGACTCCAATCACATATCTTTGTAGCCTGAGAGGGATGTCATCTATGCTTGTCTCTGGTATATCTAGAGTCAAGTGTTCTAGATGATGTTCCAAATCAGTCAAAATTTCTACTGATTGGCCTGCTGGGGCTGGTGCGGGCGCAACTGGTTGTCTCCTCTCGAAAGGTTGGAGATGAGCTGGACGTTGTGGACCCACATCTGTATTTAAAAAACTTTTGGTTATTAGTTTTCTAAGACGATAAAAAATTAAAAAAATTTAGAACTTAGCAAAACGTTGAAAAATGTTTTACCTGAATCGTCCCACTGTTCCCCTGCAGGGAGAGACATCTCTCTATCTCCGCGGAAATCTATCCCTGCATACGGAAAATCTTCTATCATGAAAACTTGGCGATCCAGCCAATGAAAATATGAAGCAGGGAATCGTACAATCTCAGTGCCCTCGATAGCATGACGAGCCATCAGCGCGGACCAGCGAACCATTCTTGGTTCTCGAAGTCGACCGGCATC
Organism: Pinus albicaulis; assembly: GCA_034641835.2. Lineage (NCBI taxonomy): Eukaryota > Viridiplantae > Streptophyta > Pinopsida > Pinales > Pinaceae > Pinus > Pinus albicaulis. The sequence continues at coordinate 194,260 of JAXQQM020092845.1, read as the reverse complement.
AACTGAAATACTCTGTGGAGCTAACTGAGGGACCCTCTCCAAAGCAAAAGAAACAACAATGGAACCATATCCAAAGTTTTTTAGTTTCCCGGTTTTTGCTCTGGTAAGTTGGCCTTTTATATTTGCCAACACAGCTTCGCACCAGTTGAAGATGGTGCCACGAAAACAGTCCACAGCAATGCGCATTTGGGAACCAGTAGCTACATGAAGCGCGGCGCTCCCACATAGTTTGGTAGCAGTGAATGCTATAACTTTCAGTTCAGGACGGATGATATGTTTTATGTCAATCCGTTTGTCCCGAGGATCTGCCTGATCGTTGCAAAATTCGATTTGAAGACTAGCGACAGTCTGGCCACCTGGCCTAGTCCCAAACAAAGATACATGTTCGCCCCTCTTGGACAAACCAGTCAAAAAGTATATATCCTCCAGCTCAATTTCGAGCCGGTGGCCACCAATGAAGAAACACTGGTCCTCCACATGCCATCTGTCTACCAACCATGTTAAGAGTTCCACTTGTGCCCTCATGCCCGAGATGGCCCAGAATTTGTATAAGCAGCATGCTTTTAATGCCCTTTGTGTGGGCAAATGGAGTATTGCAGCTTCATCCACTTCCTCATGTTCCCTTTCTCGCCAAATAAGCATCTTGTTAATCCTGCAACACAAAATAAGGCATATTAGAATGATTTCATTTGAAAATTTTTGGCAGAAATTTGAGAAAACTGTGCTTGAATTTTAACCGCAGGGGTACCGCACCCGCTCTTTGTAAACAGAGCGTAGCTCCGCACGCGAGGTGTGTGCCGGGTGCGGCACCCTCGATTTTTTCCCGTTCAGAAAAAATCGGGGTCCGCAGGCAACCTGTGTCCCGCCTGCGGACCCCGCGGGCGCATTTTTTGACCTATTTTTGCCCTAAAAATCAAACTAAAGCCTAAAAACGAATTTTAAACGGATGAAAAGCAAGATAAGGAGGTCGTGGATTACCTGGGGCTGACGATTTTCGATTCCAACGGTTGAATTTTCCAGAATCTTCACGGGAACTTTTTATCCAAAATCTTTTTACTTTTCACTCTGCAACTGAACGGTAAAAATGAAATAGAAAAAGTCCTTTTTATAAGTTTTTTCGAATGAATGAATTGTAAATTTATTTATTTTTCACTTTAAAAGGGATATTTTGAAAGCATTTTTATTTATCTTAAACAGGTATGTGTAATGTTTTGAGTTTTTGTGCAGAAACAGGATTTTTCAGGTGAAATAATCATTTTTCAACAAAGAACATACTTTTATCACTTTTTCGGACTCTTTCAAAAATTTTACGAAAAAGCGAAACTTTGGAGTCCTCTTTAAGCCCTTTTCAGACTCTCTAAATATGAAAATATTGCCGAGTACTTGACTATTCGAACTCGTTAAAGTAAATGAACAGTCGTCCTTTCGGTATAAGTTTACCCCTTTTACGGACTGAAATGGACTATTTACGAAAAAGGTATACGTTGACTAAATACGGTCAATAGAGTTCTCTCCCGCATTATTTTATCCTTTTTCGGGCTCGAGAGACTAAATTTACGAAAAAAGAACACCCATGGAGTTTTCTTAAGTTTTTCTTCTGACTCCCTAAAACTGAAAAACACCGAGTTTCTCCTATACTGGACTCGTTAAAACTTAACAGTAAAGGACCTGTTTAATTTTCAACAGGAACGAACCACTCCTTCTTAGGGTTCGAATGTTAAACTAAGTTGGACTCACCCGAAGGGTGAGCTTATAACCAAGCAAATGTTATCCTCCTCAAGCTTGTCAAAAATAAAGAGGTACTTGCCAGAAATGGTGGGGGAAAAGAGAGAAAAATGAGCATGTTTGTTGTATTTTAAAATTGTCAGAAAACTCAGTCGACCACTCTTGGACACGACACTTATATTCACCTGGGTTGGGAAATCCTTTGCTTAACAGTTAATCAAACCACATTGAAAATTTTCAGCCGATTTCTGGGTATTAGCTTTGAGTCAATTGTCACCAAGCCATCTGCAGTGTCGTTATGTGTCCAAGAGAACAGTTCAAATAAAACCATTCATCTGAAAAATATCTGTCATCCATCATTGACCATCCCTGAGTCAGTCCTTGCCAACATATTTTCAAAACTTGATCTATGATTTCGTGTTGTGGGCTTGCCTACGACAGATCGCTTTCTATCGACATCAGCACATTATCTAGGAAGTTGATCCATAAATCGTCAGTACCTTGAAATCTGCATGCCTCAATGGCAGGTTTCTCGCTTTCGACGACAGGTTACATTAATGACCTTCGATCGAATGACTCCGTGACATGTTCGACTTCAACTCATTCATTCACATTTCATGGACTGTACTGAGTACTTTGAGAGCCATTGACATTACTGGTGGTTTCTCTCACACTTGTTAACAGTTCACATCATTGACTGGTAATCAAGTGGTTTCTACCATATTCGACTTCGACACATTCATTCACATGGATAGAATCATACTGGTTCGAGATGCGGAAATCAAGACTCTGGATCTAGTTTCCACCATCCAGGCTGCAAGGAATTTTGTTGTCATCTATACAGTAGACTATTTATAAACAGATGGCTGCGTCCATACTGTGTCTACATATATCTGTACTATGATGTATTCAAAATCATTCTTGTATCAGAACGATTTCAGTTAGTTTATAGTTAGTTTTTATCTGAGTATGGGAATGCCTACCTCAGTGATGACATATACATGTATATATTTTGCATTGAATGTTTTTACAGGTACCGACTGGGGTGTCCACAGGATGATCTTTGAAATGATAAAGTATTGCACTCTTCATATATGACAGACTATAGCTTCATCTATTACAGACTTTGTACTTTAGGGGGCAATTTGTTACACTGAAAACTGTCACTTTGACATTCTGCTGACCGTATGAGCTCATTATTACTCATACTTCCTCCTTTTGCAAGTCTAATATACCAGCTCCTCATATCAAGCTTCAAAATCAGAAGAAAATCCTTAAAATCCCCTAAAGAATTGGTATCGCACTTTCTCTATGCATTCCCTGCGGTCCCGCACCTAAAGCTCAACCTGCATGCGGAACCATACCACACGTTCTTTGTGTAATGGGTGCGGACCTCTGTAAAACATAAAAAGGCGAGAAAATGAAGATTAAAAAGTGAATTCCAGGTGAATTCTAGAAGATTCTAGACGGGAATTTTCGGAATGGATACGCTTTGAAGTTGGTTCATGCATCCCTCTCTTAATGGAGCTAACCCCTTGATGTAAGGAGCTTATCCCTTTGAAGGAGGATTCTATCCCTTCATATTTGGAACTAGAAACCTCCTCTCTTTCACTATAAAAAGAGGCCTTGGGTAGCCTCAAGGGGAGTTCAAGCTTATGAGATTTGAAGTTAAATGCTGTTGAGATTTAGACTTGAGTAACTTAAGACTTTCTGTGAGGTTAAATCACTCATCCTCATTTGTCTTAGTTCAAAGAGTGCAATGCTTGTCAGAGTAAAGGAGATTCCTGCTTCGGACCCCGGGAGGACCTGCACAACATCAAGGCACGGGTTGTAAAGGTTTTCTATCTTTAAAGTTAATACAAATATACTCATTTCTCTCATTAAACTGTCAATTTGTGGTTTATTTCATAAATTCCTTGATCATTATGATAAGTATGATTTATGATAATGTCTATACAGGTGCTGCTTAATCTTTTTCCTTGTTTGTGATTGTAGATATACGAAGGACGTTCTTTCAGTGCACGGGAAGGACTTCAACAAAATCAAGTAAGCAAGCAAAGCGTTGGATATAAGGTAGGCCTTGCACCCATATAGTGTTTTTATAAATCGCATATGCTTAGAGAGAGATTAGTATAATTGGCTGTTTGTTGCTAGTTACCTTTTGTACTAGAGAGATCGGTCTTGTCCGCAAGACGGATTAATCTACACAACACCCACCCTCCAAGTACACTAAAATTTCCACCTCCCCTACTCTTTTCTCCATCATTTTTGGCTTCGGATTTCCCTCGGATTGTTTCCTGTAGCAATTCAGGACTTTCCTGTAGCACTACAGGAAACCTATAGCAGAACTAGTAGCAGCACCAGTGGGCCTCTCCTTGAGCTCAGAATCCATCATCATCCTCATCTAGACCTTTCAAAACCATCAGGACACCTTCATCCTTGCATCCATGAGTTCAAACGCTTCCTACGCCACCTTAGTGCCTTCTCCTTGCTGCAAAACAATGCATTTACAAGCATAATTAGGTCTTGATTAGATGCATGAGTAAAATCATGATAGTTAAAGCATGAAGTAGAAAGAGAGTGTTTAGGCATTTGGCCCAACAATGTGTGAGTAGATTAGCCTTCATTCTGCAATTTCAATTCATCCATTTACTTCATGAAGATACCTAGTTTGCTTCTATTTCCTGCCATAGTTTAAATCGCTGATTTCTTTCCTTGCAGAATAGCTAGATATATTTTCTTGCTTCATAATATTCATTTTATGGTCAATAGAGTAATGGTTTTGAGTCACTTGAAGTTATAGGTCTAAATCAGAAGTGTGACAGACTTCACTCAGAAACCCTAGAAATAGCACCCTTTCGTAGGACTCAGAACAGGATGACATGAGTAGAATGCATATGTTGTGTATATATCACTGTCACCTCCAATTTTGTACGAACCCCGGGTTGATAAATTAAAGTAGAGTAGCCTCTGGAAGTTGCGAAATTCTTGGTGCAATACCAGGGCTCACCACTTTTTGGTGTCGTTGTCAGGGAGGTGTCTAGTAGATGCTTTGATTATGTTTTAGCATTATTTTCTTCTTTACTTTTACATGTTGTTTCAAAAATATTGAAAAAATACAAAAAAATATGATTTTCATGCCTCATGGGAGTAGGGATACTCAAGGAACCAAAAACCCGCACATCCCCACATAGTCACCCTTCACTCTTCTTCAGTGACTGTGAGGTTGAAAACACCATAGGTGAGCCTTTTGAAAAATTTTAAGAACCTATTGGAGAAGAAGAAGAACTTTTTTCACTAGAATAGCATGCTTCACCTATTCAAGCCATGGCTAAGACTGAATCCCAGGGATTCTTTCCCATTAGAGAGACATATGAGGAAACTAAAATTAAGAACATCAGCCCCTTGGTCGTTCCCCATTTCCATGGACTTACCTCTAAGGACCCTGACACATTCATGTTTGAATTTTTTGTTGTCTTTAGGACCTATGACTATGCCTCAAATGATCAAAATTTGAAGCTATTCCCATCCACCCTTAAGGATGCAGCCTTTCGCTGGTTCATGGGTCTACCTGGGAACAACATCACTACCTGGGCATAGATGCAAGAGGCCTTCAACAAAACATACAAGTACTACTGTAGGTATAAGGAAATTTAAGATGAAATATTAAGGATAACTCTAGGGCCTGATGAATCCCTAGAGGACTATGAAGAGATATTCCAGTTAAATTATTAAAGAGCCAATTGCACCCTTGATCCCAAATCACTTAAAATAGTACTTCTCCGAGGGATCGGGGAGGAGGTGATAGAAACCCTCAATATGTTATCTAGAGGATATACCTACCAGCTACCTTATGAGAGAATCAAAACTTTCTTCATGAACTATTCTAGGGAATCTAGGAAGAAAGGCATAGCTAGACAAAGTATGACCAATACCCCTTCCTCTTCCACCTCCATCAAGCATGAGATTGGAAATATGTTGGGGGACTTCAAGAGTGAGATGTTGCACACCTTTTCTTTGCAAATGGACACAATACAGATCAAGAAGAAGCAAGAGGAAGCAGGAAGAGCCTTGGCTATATTATGCCATAGATGTACTAGAAAACACCCTCGGAATGAATTTCCATTAAATTTCATAGAGGTTTTCTTAGTCTGTGAGGATAATCATGCCACGGATAAGTGTCCCTCCTTACCTAGACTCAAAGTTGTATATCAAGGTGGGGAAGTAGGACCAGAGAAACTCTGTTTCATCAACCAAAGAAGGCCTCAAGGCCCTCGGTCATATCAGTAGGGTATGCAAGGCGTATCTTATTCCTACTATCACAACAATCATAATGCACCTATGAAATATTGGTACACCCCCACTCCTCCATCCTGGCCTACACCTCCTACTTGGCCTTATAACCCTCCATATAATCCTCAGCCAGTGAACCAACCATTTTAGAAATATGTTCCTCAACCACCTCAGTGGAACAACCCATCACAAGGGTGGAGGCCTCAACATAATCAACCACCCCCTCTAATCCCTCCGCCCCAACCTCAACCTTGGCTTACTCATCCTTCTCCACCCAAGCTACCCCAGATGTCTACACAACCCATACCGAACTTGACCAACAGACAGACACAACAGTTTTACAGTGGAGAGACATCCTATCCAACTTATGTTGTGGAGATACAGGAGATTAATCTCAATTCAGGAAGAGTACTCCGAGATAGCCATCCTCCATCTGCACTTATAGAGGTTGAGGATTAAAAGGAAGAAAGCAACACTCAGATCCAACAACCTCCTTTTATTGAGTGCTTGATCCACTCTAGTCAGCACACCCTAGAGGAGAATGAACTTCTAGGGGAACTGAAAAATTTGTGTGTAAAAACACCCCTTCTCCAGGCCATTAAGGATGTCCATATTTACAATAGGCTCATCAAGGAAAAGTGCTTCAATAAGCCTAAGAGAAAGAAGAAAGGTATCCCCACCATCAATGTAGTAGGACAACTTTCCGACTTAATGTTGGGAAGGGTGATATTCCCAAAGCACCTGGACCCTAGTAGTCCAGTTGTAGATGTGCACATAGATGGTGTCATAGTCCTTAATACTCTGATTCATCTCGTGGCTGCCATCAATGTAATGACCAGGGAAACTATGCTTAAACTCAACCTCCAAGGGACTTTGAGGAAAACCACAATGGTTCTACAACTTGCAGATCGGTCCACAGTAACTCCAGAAGGAATTGTTGAGGATGTTATGGTCTCAATTGAATCTTGGGAGTATCCTACAAATTTCTTGGTTCTCCAGCCAAAAACCAAGTTTAATGGATATCCCCTCATTCTAGCTGGGATACCTTGGTTAGCCAATGTCGATGCTTATATCAGCTGTCGAGCCGGAAACATGACTATTAAGAATGGGCCCTTGTCTAAACAGCTGGTATTATATCCTCCATCCCATCCTTCCATTGACCATGACCTACCTATATGTTTGGACGATGAAGAATAAGAATATGAAGCATACAATATTACACCCTACCCCATTTGTATCATAGATATTGTTCTTAGAGGGGGGTGGCTTGATGAAGATGAATTCATCGACCAAATCATTTAGAACCAGTCCCCCACTAACAACCTGCTTGAAAACCTAGTCAAAGAATCTGAAAGCCGCCCTTGGATGGAACTGCACTCAGTTGATTCAACCTCTGTAACCACCAAGGTTGTGGAATTTTTCCCATCCAAATCTCTAAAAATTAACTCAAACCTCTCAGATAGAGAAGAAGAGCAGTTAGGCCATCTTTTGAAAGAAAACCTAGATGCATTTTCTTGGGACTATAAGGACATGAAAGGGGTGCATCCCTCTGTGTGCACACATCATATTTACATTAAATAAGGATGAAAGAATGTGCGCCAACCCCAAAGGCAGATGAACCCAGCTCTAAAAGATATATTCATGGAAGAAGTGCAGAAATTTTTGGATGCAGGTTTCATTTATCCTATATCAGACAATGAATGGATATCTCCTCTTGTCCTAGTCCCGAAGAATAATGGAAAATGGAGAATATATGTTCATTATAGGGAACTCAAAAAAGCCACCAAGAAGGACCATTTCCCTTTTCCCTTTATAGATCAAGTCCTGGATTGGCTTGCAGGAAAGAATTTATATTCTTTCTTAGATGGGTTCAATGGGTATAACCAAATTTAAATTATCCTTGAAGACCGGGACAAGACTAATTTCGCATGTCCTTGGGGTACCTTCACTTACAGAGCCCTAGGCTTTGGGTTCCGCAATTCCCTATCTACCTTCCAAAGATATGTCTTGAGAATTTTCTCTGAGATAGTCCATGAATCAGTTGAAATCTACATGGACAACTTCACAGCCTATGGGGATCACTTCCAAGAAGCTCTCTCCAATTTGGGAAAAGTGTTGAGAAGGTGCATTGAGATGCATCTCTCCCTAAGCCCAGAAAGTGTGAATTCTTGAAGAAAGCAAGAGTAGTATTGGGCCACTCAATATCCCAAGCAGGAATACAGGTGGACCCGAAAATAATCACCATCATCAAAAGGGTACCTGCTCCTCGAAAGCAGAGAGGTGTTTGGAGTTTCTTAGGTTTAGCTGGCTACTATAGAAGGTTTATCAAATATTTCAGCAAGTTGGCTTCGCCACTATTTTGTTTGTTAGCCAAATAATCTGAGTTTACCTGGTCTAGTCTCTGTCAAGAAGCTTTTGAGCTCATTAAGGGAAAGTTAACTACTTCTCCCATTCTCCGAGGTCGAAATTGGACTCTACCTTTCCACATCCACACAGATGCATCCAAAAAAGCTGTGGGGGAAGCATTAGGGTAGTTAGAAGACAAATTACCTTATGCAATCTATTTCATCAGTAAGAACTTGTCTAAGGCCGAACTCAATTATACTGTTATGGAGAAGGAGATGTTAGCCATTGTTCATTCTTTAAACAAATTTAGACATTATGTCACTAGGTATCAAACCTTTGTACACATTGACCATGCAACCATTAAATATTTAATGAACAAAACATACGTTAATTCTAGGATAATTGGATGGTTGTTACTATTACAACAGTTTGACCTAACAATTGTTGATAAACCTGGAAAGGAGAATGTTGTTGCAGATTTTTTTTATCTAGGTTAGCTCTTTTTGAAAATGAAGAAGGAATGATGGATGACCAGCTGCTAGATGAACATGTATTTTCTATATCAGCACTCTCACCATGGTTTTTTGACATAGCTAACTACTTGGTTTCTGGAAATTTCCCTCCTTATCTCTCATTTAAGGAGAAAAGCAAGATCATCAAAAAAAGCGCCCCTTTCACATGGATTGGGGGAAATATCTTCAAGCTAGGCCCTGACCAAATTATTAGAATATGTGTGAGGGAGGAAGAATTTTTTGATATCCTCTATGCATTTCATGATAGCCCTGTTTTCCCACTTTGATGCAAAAGGAAAGCCTTAATATATTTTTAAGCGGGTCACTATTGGCACACCCTTCTGGGGATGCAAAAAGATACCTTGCTTGGTGATATTCCCACTTTAGCACACATCTAAATGGAATATTAAATTTTTTTGTTTACACATAGAAGGTAAATAAATGGGTAAGGAGGCCCATACATTAACGAAAATGAATAAAATCCCTCATAATATGAAAGGGGATATTCATAAGAGCGGGATTTCACACCCTCAAGTGTGAAAGAGGACATTTGCATGGAGACAAGGTCAAGTTTGACCAAGTCAACAGCACTAGGATAGGAGGTGGAGAACACTTTGATAGAGAGCGCAGTATGAATGGGAAGAGGGTTATTTGGTGAAGGAAACCCTAATGAGTGGGACCCATGGAGAGAGGGCTTTCACTTGTTTAAAAGGAGGGCAAGGCAGCCATTGTTATTCATGCTATGTATTATTGATTTCTTGGTCTGTTCAGACTTTGTGCATTCTCCTGCTATTTAGCAGAGTTGCAGTGCTGCTTAACACAAGGATTTGCTGTTTAGGAATTCCTTCTCCTTTCAAGAGCGGCCTCTTGAAGGAGCTTTCACTTCATTTCTCCACATCGAGGCTTGAGGCCAAGCTACCTCCTTCAGCTACAGGGCAGTTTCTAATGAGAGTTGGGTTTTGTTGCAGGGTGTTGCAGTGGAGGGTTGACAACACCACTTTCGAGGCTTTTTTTTCAAAGGAGAAAGATTTCTTTCCTTTGGAACACAAGTGAGGAAGATTCTGGAGCTTATTGCAGATTTTGGCACTTGGCCAACACATTCCCTTTCTCCTACAGTGCATTCCCTTTTCTAGACTGTGTTATTTTCAGTGTGCAATTGCAGTAAGGGCTTGCAGGATTATTGGAGGGTGAGATCTTCAGTGATAGGATCATCCTTTCACTTGAGAGATCAATTGGAGGAGGTTTATTTATCTGATGCAACATCTTTAGTCATCTCCATCCAGTTCCAATTCTTGAGTTGCAGCAACCACCCTGCAACTCCGACATTTCTGTAGTTTTGCATATTTCAGCCAATCCTTCCAGGATTGACTTGAGATAGTCTTTGGGAGCTTAGATCTTCTCTCCCTTTATTGTATGAGCCATATATGTGCAGATCTATGATGTTTTGTATTTCTTGTAGCAGTTCTCTATCTATGACTGCACAATTTTGATCCATAGACATTCTGCTATGTAGCAGTATTCCACCTTATACATGTATTCATGAGAGGCTTGTTTTCCTTGTTCATCTTAGTTATATTGTACATGTTTTCTGCTGATTTACATAATAAAATGGCTCCATGGTTTCCATACATTTTCGTATGATGTTTTTCATTTCTATTTCTAGTTTGTGTTTACATATTGCTGGATCTCCAATTTAGGAATACTATAATATATTCCTAACATTGTAGATTTTCCCTATGTTGGGATATTAGAGACCGGTACCCGAGGATGGGAAAACCCTCTGAAGAGGAATGAGATGCCTTTGCACCCTCGGGTGGCTTTAGAGCCATTCTAGAGCCATTTGTAAAGTGGGGCATGGACTTCATTAGACCCATTCATCCACCATCTAGGCAGAAAAAATATATCATAGTTTGCACTAACTACCTAAAAAAGTGGGTTGAAACAAAAGTTGTAAAGGTAGCAAACGAGGAGAACATGGCATAATTTATGAGAGAGAATGTGTTATACAAATTTGGATACCCCAGAGAGGTAGTCACTGATCAAGGGGCACAATTCACATCTCATCTCATTGAGAATATTTTAGGAGGCACAAGATAAATCATAAGACTTCCACAACCTACCACCCTCAAGAAAATGGCCAAGTGGAAGTGACCAACATAGCCTTGGATAATATCCTCACCAAGGTTGTGAGAAGCAACATAAAATATTGGGTGGACATATTGGTAGAAGCTACTTGGGCCTACAACAATACTTGGAAAACAACAACATGGTTCACTCCTTGTGACTTCGTTTATGGGATGAAAGCTCCGCTTTCAATTGAGTTTGAGTTCAACACCTTAAGGATGGCATCTGAGTTAGACCTAGATATCACAAAGGCCCAACAAGAAACGTTGCTACAATTAAATGGCTTGGATGAGTTCAAGATGAGAGCACTCCTTCACCCATAATTGATTTAGTTGTTGTTAGTGTCTTTTGTGATTTAGCAGAATAATAGACCAAATGCACAAGGTAACATCAGACCAGTCTTTGGAGTCCTAGGACCTAGCCTTCCTGGAACTAGAGAGGGCTCTCTCTATTGTATGCAAAGGATGTGTACTTGTTTGCTTTATAGGGTTTGATTTTAGGCTAGTTGTTAAGTGTAGGGTTTTTTTGTTTGTTCTAGTTGGGTAAGATTATCAAGTACGATAAGTGGGGTGAGATTTCATCAAATAATTGGGCTATCGAGTCTATGAAAGTCATGGATATCTCAACAATGAGTCAGAGTGCATCACAGGGAAAATATAGTATGGTCAATGGATCTTTAAGGTTATGTGTGAAGTGAAATGGAAATTAAGTTGGTGAACAAGGTAGGGCAAAGGGCAGTGGAGTATCCTTTGTCATATACCCATAAAAAATAAGGTCTCAAAGATGAACAATTCAGTGAAACAAAGAAAGCAAGAAAGCTTATCTAACTTTTGTGATTTCACCTTCAAGGTTTGAAAACGTATAAGATGACAAATAACTTTAATCAATGAAGATGGAACTCCTAGACATCATTTTATCAAGCTACAAAGAAATTTGAGGCAAACTTCTCAAGCATGGACAAAGGGCATGATCAAAACATGGCCTCTTTGGCTAAACCTAGCAAGTAACACATCAAAGAGAGATTCCACAAACAGAGTTTAGATAGCATCAAGTAAGCATGGCTAACCATAAAAAAATATTTGAAAACTACTTTCTTAAACCATTGATGAAACAAAGAAGCTTAGGTGGGTCTAAGGAGCAGCTAAGAATTCCTTAAACTAACCCAACAGAGGAAAACATAAAGACAATAGTAAACAGGAAAGACTAAGGTGCCTCAAACAACATTTCTTAGCCTATACTTTTCTAATATACTGCAACATAGAAGGATGGACACAATGATAAACAAGAAAAAATGAACAAATTATAGACACATCACCATTAACCAAGCTTAGGGATCTTGCAAGCAAGCCTTCATCATCACCAATCAAAGCAAGTCATTCACAAGCTCCACAACACCAAATTTCTCTTCAACCTCAAAAAACCATGTATTTCTCTCAAAAATCATCAAATGCCAAAATTAACAATGAATACTCAATGTTGTATTTAACCAGCAAGGAGGAGAAAACCTAATAGAGTCTCTAGAATCATATTGGCTAATCAGAAATTTCACTATTGTCCTTGAGACCTTGCAAGGCCCAAGGCACAAAATATCTAAAACAAAATATCTTTTCGGGCATTTTTAGGAAATAAATTGACATTTGAGCTTTGACATGCCTCCTAAAACTTTCCAAGCATACATTTTTGAATTTTCCTTTTCCAAGGGCGTAGCACTATGTTTTAGGATGAATTTCCATGCCAAGGGCGTAGCACTGGAGCAGGAAAACTGGGTCAACTTGCAGCAAGGTTTTGAAGGCCTTCCCAATGTCAGAATAGGCTCTGTGATGGCCTGTTGGAAAGCCCTTTGAGTCTACATTCAATATATACCATTAGTCCTCTGATTTTACCTCTGAAACTTATCCAAAAAGCAAAAATTCCAAGGCTGCTAAAGGCGCAGAACATGTCCTGAAAACTAGGCAGAAAGGTGAAAATTAGGGTGTTTTGACCCTTTTGGAGGACCAAAACAATTCCAATTGACCTGAAACTTTATGAGCATGATACACTCAAGTTGAGGATTCCAAAAATGTAATTCTTTCCTTTTGAAGATGCTCTGAGAAAAAGCGTAGCACCAAGGGTGCTACCCCCTTGGCCTCAAAATTAGCAAAAAACCAAAACTTGTCAAAATTCTCCTAGATTTGGTGAATGTATGCCTCATGGGTTTTGAGAGACATGTAGAGAAGCTTGTGCCAATAGTCCAAGGTTAGCTTGGCCTCTTTCCTCTTTTAGTGCTTGGATCTTGGTTTGAGCCTTTTTCAGTTTAGCCCTTGCAATTTGGTTTCTCCGGGCATAATGTTTAGTCATCTTTCTTTGGAGGTCAAGAGGTTGATTTGCTTTCTTCAATTTAGCCTCCAAGTGTATGTTGGCTCTCTCCAACCAAGGCTCACGATCGTGTGCTACCTACATGGCCAAAATCTCATCTAAAGGGAGTTGTTCTGCTAGGGCTAATTCTTGTTCCCTTTGTTTTTCCAATGCCATCTTCAACCCCATGGTTCTAGGGCTCCTCCTAGATTGTCCTTCTTCATCTTCACTCTCTTCATAAGTGCCCATGAACTTTTCTAGTTTCACCTATGCCTTTTGGGCTTCTTTCCAGGCCTTGAGAGCTCTAGCTTCATAGATTGCAATCTGTGCTCCTAGCTTCCTGTTCTCCAAGTCAAGGTCATCATTCACACTCTTGGCCCTATCCAAATGTGCTTGGAGGTTTTAATTTGTGCATTTCTATCGTGGAGAAGAAATTTTTTGATCCTTGCTTCATTCTCCTCATCACTGTCCACCTAAATTATCTTAAACTGCCTCTCAAACTCATGATCTTCTTCTTCTTCCTTTACCTTTTGTTTCCCTTTGTCTAGTGGCTGAGTTAAGGAGGATGGCATGGTCCCTTGCCTTTTGGAGGCAATAAACACAAGCCTTGATCCTTTTTGATATGTGAGAGGGAGAAACGCAAATTTGTTTACTAGAATTCTCTTACCATGATTGATCTCAATACTACCCTTCTTTTCATCAATGATCTCTATATTTATGTCTCCTGCATTGTGTTCTTGACTGCCCTCTTGAGAGTCACTTGAATTTTCCTCCATGCCAGCATTACTGTTAGATCTTCACCACTGTCATCAACCTCTTGAATGATTTTTTGGTTCATAGAGTCACTGTTGTCATCATTAATAGGGCTATCATTCATCATGTTTTCTTCTTCATTGTCCTCCTCTATGTTTGCAACATTATCATTGCCATCATCATTTTCTGTGTTGTCACTGTTAGAGGTGTCTTTGTCAGTGTCTTCATTACTGTTTTGTGCATTTTCATCCTCATTTCCTCGACCTCTTTACTGTCTTCTGTAATTTCCTCATTGTTTTCATTTTCATCATTGTCATCCTCTTCCATATCTTTTGCTTTGTCATTGTGTTCTAAACTTTCCTCTTCATCATTGTTTGCATCTACCTCTTCTTCATTATCTGTTTCTTCTTTATCCTCTTTATCACTTCTTTTCTCTTCATACTCTGCCTTTTCATTATATGTTCCTTCTTCATTTGTCTCTTCTTCCTCTTCACTGTTTTGCTCACTGCCTTTGTCTTCATAATCTACCTTTGTCTCTTGATCTTCATCATCATCATTTTCTTCCTCATCATTTGTTTCTTCTTCCTCATTATTGTCACTTTCTGCCTCATCATTTGTTTCTGTTTCTTCTTCCCTATCCTTTGTTTCTTCCTCATCATCACCACTTTCTTCATTTTCATTTTCCTCTTCCTCATACTTTGTTTCTTCCTCTTGACTGTCATTTTCCTCTTTGTCCTTGTTCTCTTCTTGTTCTTCATCATTCTCTTCTTGTTCTGATACATTATGAGAAGGTGAGGGCGAGAAATTTTCTTGAGGAGAGGATTGATGTGGAGAGGATAAATCATGGTCAGTGGGGGGTGATGGAGGAAAGGAGGAAGGTGGATGAGATGATAAGGGAAAAATTTGCAGACGAAGAGGCTGTGGATTTGTGAAAACATCATGGGCAATGAACACTTCCCATGGGATACCCTATTGCTCTAATTGATGCAACACAATATTCTTGATAAGAGAATGGTGAAAAAGAGTCTACATTTGTTGTGAAGGAGGTATCTTTTGCACAATGTATGAAATCTTATAAATACTTCTATAAAGGTAATAGGGTAAATGTAGCAGCTTGGCCCTAGTGAAGTGCATAATCAGTCTTATATGGTAGGAATAAAGTCTAGAAAACCTCCCCTCGCATGTAAAATACTTCATGATGACTTTCATTAAGGGGGCATATTTCTCCAACAAATGGGAAAAGGGAACAATATTTTTGCAATTAGCTTGGTATCTTGGTTTCAAGAAAGGTTGATAATGGCTTAGGTCAAAATTTACCTGCTTGAACCGTTTTTCTCCCATACAAGGTATCCCAGTGGCCATAGCAATTGTATTGGTGGATAGCTCAAAATTTACCCCAGCTAGATGCACTTGATGGTCATGGAGGTTGAGGATAAAAAGTCTGGTCAACTTAGGGTGAATTTGGACTCTTTGTACTCTTTCACAGAAATCAAAACAACCCACCTCTTGGAAATATGCGACTGTTGTGGGGGAGGCTATCAACTGCTTGGTGTTCAAAGGTTCAAACCTGTTTACTCGTCCACCCTTTCTTTGTTTTCCCCTAGGTCTTTGGCCTCCCTCGCCACTGTCACTACTGCATTCTCTTGACATTTTGTCTTTTATTTTTGCCTTGAAATCAAAACCCTAAAACTGATTGTGAAATGATATGAAGAGGGTGAGTAGGATGGTGAGGAGACAGTAATGTCAAGGCTCGGCAGTGTGGAGGCTAATTTTTCACACAGAGATATTGTTTTGGCAGATAAGTAGCTTCTTAGCATAACAGTTTTAGTGTGCATTCAGTATGTATATGGATGGGTGCCCTTTAAACAACAGTATTTGTAGCAGGGAGGTTAGGTTTTCTCTTCCTTTATGGTTTTTCTTTTCTTTACATTTCTCTATAATTTTACCTTTTAGACAATATGAAAGGGGGAAGGTATCTAAATACCCATTATAAAAATATTCATGAGGCACCAAGCAGAGGATTTGAGGAGCTCTGAGGCATTTGGAGGCTTGCACAGGCTTGAAGGACTCCCTGGCTAAACGCGTAGCACAGAAGCGTAGAAGTCGGGCATGTCAGGCAGTCTTCGTGCAGTGTTTGAATAGACAAGTATGTAGCACCAACAGAGCTGCACGAGATGTCCAGTCTCTCCTGAACATCCCTGTGCGTAGCGGTTTGGGCCTATCGAGCCTCTGCATGCGTTGTCGGGTCCCTCCGAAGAACGAAGCACAAGAAAGCAGCGGTCGGGTGGCTGCATGATGCTTGTGCGTAGCGCCCGGGCCAGTCGGGCCTTTGCACACTACAGGGTTTGAACGTTGATAAATGCATATCGTCCTTTCTCAGGTGCGCAACGCTCCTTTATAATTTTTGAAGAATGCAAACATAGGCGCGTAGCAAGGTTCTCCAGGAGCATAGCACCGGGTTCTTCCTGCTCGAAGTCTGCCAGAAATCCCTAAATATCCCTTTGGAAACCTTTCACTCTCTTGTGCAGATTATAAATGAGATCAAGTGACAAATGAGATGCTTTTATACCCTTGGAACAATAAATTAAAACTAGACACCCACTTTTGCT
This sequence comes from Pinus albicaulis, assembly GCA_034641835.2. Classification (NCBI taxonomy): domain Eukaryota; kingdom Viridiplantae; phylum Streptophyta; class Pinopsida; order Pinales; family Pinaceae; genus Pinus; species Pinus albicaulis. Next base: position 177,564 of record JAXQQM020092845.1, on the reverse strand, counting down.
AATGTTTTTAGTTTCATCTTGTCACTTTATCACTGCTATCCCTTTTTCTTTTGCAGGAGGTGACTTTAATATAGAAAAATGATATCTTCTCATCCCAACCTTTCCTCTTTGTTGTTCTTAGGTAACTGATATGATGGATTTTATTTCCTTGACCTGTTTGATTCTTTAACACTCTGTTCTTACCCCTTCTATCATATCAAAACCTTAAAACTTTCCCTCTGTGTCATTTGAAAACTAACACATCTCTTTAAACTCATTTAGTAAGGGTGAGTTCTTTAAAACAATTTTTGAGGGACCTTCCTTTACCCTATCAGTGTCAAAATGTTTCTTGCCTGCATTATGAGGTTTGGAACTCATGTCTTTACCCCCTTTGAGATCTCTCAGTGTTGGTGATCTTTAAAACATGGTTTCTTCCCTTCTCACTGATTTTCCAGACATATAATAGATATGTCACAGTCACCACAATATTTAATATCATGCTTTGTCATTATCTCCCTTTGGCCATATCATCTCCTTTTGAGACTGTGAAATATTGCCAACTTGGAAGACCCTGGAGGTCACCTTCAAGAGCCTATTAAATTATCTCCCTGTTGTCATCATGGAGGTTTCATTTCTAGTTTTAATAAATCTTCAATTCATGCTCGGTGGTGTTGTGGTGCTAATGTACCTCCATCCTTGTGGTTTCTGCATTGGCTTCTTGGTTGACAATATTGTTTATCCAATCAGTCATAAAAACCCTGATTCTCTTTGAACTTAGGCATGTTGTCTCTCCTTTGCTTTGAATGTCCTTTGTGATGATTTAACCTCTTACCTTTCTTCTTTTTTGCTGATAGCCATCTCAATCATTCCTGCGGAAATGTTTAATATGGGCAGCTGTCTTTTTGCAGAAGTTGTGCTTTGACCAAAGAGGCCATCCTTGAAGGATTTTTGATACCTTTTGGACAATCATGTGCTAACCCTCCTTTTCATTTGATTTCATCTTTTAGACATTAGGTCCCTATATTACTAGTATAGTCCTTATTGTTGTTAGTGTAACCCACTTATTGTTATTATTGTACCCTTGTAACCCCCATATTGTTATTATTGTGCCCTTAAATTATTATTGTTAGGTCGGCTAGGATTACATTGTGGCCCCACTAGGATTACATTATGGCCCCATGGACTCCTATATATAGAAAGGAGGTTTTGTAATTTGTATCATCCAAGAATTGTTCATTCATGTAATTTATTGGAGGTTTCCCCCTCGAAGTGGCTTATTTCTAAGGCATTGATATCTCTTTTCTTCTATTTTTGGGAGCTTATCACAACATTTGGTATCGGAGCTTTGGATTCTAGGGTTTTTTTGCACCAAATAGGTCATCATGGAATTTTATCTATAACATTTTTTCTACGAAGGTTCAGAACCTGAACTTTTTATAGTGCGAAGGTGAAATCCTGAGGAACATCATCAAAACATTTCAGAGCTTGGTTCACAAAATTTTCAAAGATATGATGCAGTGCGGATTAGGTCACTTTTCGGACTCTTGAATTTAACATAAGCAGTCCTTCGCAATATTTTCGTAATAATTTTTTTCTACCAAGGTTTGTTGAAGATGGCAACAAGAAATAGAGGAGGAGTGTTGTAACTTATAAAATTCTGTTGAAAATGGCAACAAGAAACAGTGAAGGAGGAATCCTGAAACATCTTTCCTGATCCTAGTTGGAAAGTGATCACCTAAACTAGGTGGGGACCACACATGTGATTTTTGTCGAAAAATCTATTTTTAGACTATGTCTATTTTTAGACATATGGAGCATGGTCCAGGGGTTGCAGTATGTTATTCTTGGATGATTGGTCAAGTTGGTAAAAGTAGATGGACATATATTTTTAGACATATAGGTCGAAGTCTATTTTTAGACTGCCTTCCTAAAAATAGGGAAGTCGAATATTATTAGCTCTTAATAATATTTGGACTCTAAACATTATCTTATTCTCTTGGGCTTGCCAGATGAGTTTGATACTGGATATCAACATAAAATTTCCGCTTGAAGAAATACGTTACTTCCTAGGGTTTAAGTGAAGCTATTGCATGATGACTTTGAATTCAGAACTCATGTGAGAAGCCCCGAGAGTTTAGTGGAGTTGATTGAGGAAGTTAGTGGAATTTGTATTCAGTTTAACTAATCTAAACATCGTTGGAAACACACAACATCCAGGATTAACTGTGTGTCTATGTGGTCTGTCAGTTAATTATTAGTCAATTCACCAATTATACTTCATTCAATCCTTCACGAATACATGATTAACCCGGTGCATCTATAGTCGTGGGGCAGTGCGAAATAGGTGAAAAGCCGGAGGTTAACTATCGATTTGTGACTATACGGTACCTTTGCAAATACGGACTCGACAGGTAATCAATGATTTAGCGAGTTCAAGCTGGGTGGTTTATCTATATAAAGAGGCCATCCCATAGCCCCAATGTCTTCTCGAGGGTTGGCTGTCTGCCCTGGAGCTTGTCTCCATCCTGTGCCTGTGGTCATTGTGTGTCAACAGTGGTGCAAGTGCACAGAGCTTTGTACTATGATTGTTACATGATCTCCATGACATGGAACATATCTGGGATAGTTGGGGTTCTGCTTCATCTTTCAAAATCATGTTCATATGTGAATTCTTATGGCTTTAATGTGTGCATACAGTGATTTTTCTTCTGCATGTGATGATCAATGGTAGAAGAGATTCTGTATTATGCATGAAGCTAAAATAGTGTGTGATCAGGAGAATCTCGGTGGATAACATATCAGTTATTCAAATTTCTACATGGTATCGGAGCGATATTAATCATTGGAGCAATTACAAAGCATTGAAGCGGTTGAGTTTTAGGATAAACTCAAGAAACATAAAGATGGAGAAAGCCGGAAATATACATGCATATTGTATATAATTTTCTACATGGAATGAGAGCAAGAATTTTTTGGGTGCGCGAGTTTGTAGGGAATATCTGAAAATATTTTGTGTAATATTTCATAAAAAAAAATAGCATATTTGGATTCCTTGTGAAAAAATACCCAAATTGAAAAAAACAATCGGTCGAATCAGAGCTCGGATGAGGGAGATATCATCGATTTAAAATCATCTCTTTTGTTAGAAAATTTTGCGACGGCGGGACAATTGCAATGTGCGCGAGCCAAGAATCTACATGCACTGAGGTACAAGATGCATGCAAAGCTTTGAAGAGCAAAGCAAAGGTTAGTGACTTGGTGGTTGAGAGGGAGCCTCTCAACATGCAGCGTGAGAAGCAGTCTCGGAAGGTTGTGGAGCAGCCACAACTGGAGATGCAGAAGAATCTTTATAGATTTGATGTAGATGGGATTTCTACAGAGCCTCCTACTATTGGGAAGTGGAAGGAAGACATGCAACTGATGCTTGAGAGGGAGCAAGTTTTGCATGCAAGTGAAAGTGAACCTCGGGGTGTGGAGCAGCCACAAGAGGATCATGGAGTGGGAGAGACCACTCATGCAGAGAAATTTCATGCCAGACGGGCAGAGGGAGTGCATGCAGCTATACCACCAGGTATGAGGTGGGGCGACATGCATGATTGATCCCAAGAGGAGATTTCTGGGCAGATTCATGAGATGGTGTGGATCTCATGGATTGAACTTGGCTACGAGGTGCCCACAGCATGGCAGTAGCAAGATCAGTTGGAGTGATGCAGGCAGATCAAAGTGACAGTGTCGGATACTGGAGCGCGGATCAGAGTTGACAGCAAGTGCAAGAGTGCATGGGTGCAAGAGTTCAACAGCGTAGTGGTTCTTGATGACATGTGCAGTTGGCCAAGCAGAAGTCGAAGACTTTGATGATAGATGCTAGATGCATCAAGACTGATTGAGTTGTTTGGAGCCTATTCAGTTTCAGAGGAGTTGCAGAGCAGATGCATGGAGTTGCATGGTGCATGCATGAGTTTGCATGGTGCATGAAAAGGGTGCATGGCACATGCATGGAGTTGCATGGTGCATGCATGAGTTTGCATGGCGCATGCAAAGGGTGCATGGCGAATGCATGGAGTTGCATGGCGCTTGTGAAGGTTGCAGGGCGAATGCATGGAGTTGCATGTCGCATGCAAAGACAGTCCTTTATTTTTGAGAGGGAGTGTTGAAAATGGCAACAAGAAACAGTGAAGGAGGCCTCCTGAAACATCTTTCCCGATCCTAGTTGGAAAGTGATCACCTAAACTAGGTGGGGACCACACATGTGATTTTTGTCGAAAAATCTATTTTTAGACTATGTCTATTTTTAGACATATGGAGCATGGTCCAGGGGTTGCAGTATGTTATTCTTGGATGATTGGTCAAGTTGGTAAAAATAGATGGACATATATTTTTAGACATATAGGTCGAAGTCTATTTTTAGACTGCCTTCCTAAAAATAGGGAAGTCGAATATTATTAGCTCTTAATAATATTTGGACTCTAAACATTATCTTATTCTCTTGGAGCACTTCAGTTTGATGCCTGGATGTGGCACATGCAGCTGACAGAAGGAAATACACTTTTCCTAGGGTTTAAGTGAAGCTATTGCATGATGACTTCAGTTAGAACTCATGTGACAGAGTTTGGTGGAGTTGATTGAGGAAGTTAGTGGAGTTGTATTCAGCTTAACTAATCTAAACATAGTTGAGCTATTTGTATTCAGTTTAACTGATTGATACAATTAGTGAGAGTGGTGTGAATTAATTATTAATTAATTCACTAATTAAAAACTCATTAATCAACTAAAGAATGCATCAGTTAACTTCAGTGCATGGACAGTTTCAGTGGAGACCAATGCAGAAATAGGTGAAAGAGCAGGTTAACTATCAGTTGTGACTATACTGTTGCTATTTGCAACACACAGATAGGTGGAGTAATCAATGAGGATTGCGCAGTTCAATCCAGGTGGTTTATCTATATAAAGAGACCATCCCATAGCATTGAAACACGCCATTCAGGTTGGCTATCAAGTGGCTAAAGGTTGGAGCATGAGTTTTGCTAGATCTAGCTTGATAGTGTGTAGCAAGGGAGGTAGTGCAGGAGAGCTTGCAAAGAGCTTTGTACTATGATTGTTACATGATCTCCATGACATGTATAATATACAGATAGTTGGGGGTTTTCAGCTTTAAGCTTTCCCATGAAATACTGTGTTCATATGTGTGAATTTTTATGGCTTTAATGTGTGCATGCAATTGATTTTATTTCTGCATGTGATGATCAATGGTGGAAGAGATTCTGTATTATGCATGAAGCTAAAATAGTGTGTGATCAGGAGAATCTCGGTGGATAACATATCAGTTATTCAAATTTCTACAAATTCATGGCCAACTTTGGGCCAAAACTATTTCTGAATATGGTCACTCCCTTGAAGGACAAAGGGAGATCTTGCTTCATGATGGGTGCTTTCCTAAGGCACCAAACATATCTCACACTTTCAGCCATGGTGAGATAACTTGGACAGCAAGTAAGTGGTATGGAAACCACTTACCACATCTTTATTTGATGCAGGCAGTAGATGCACTGTGCTGGTTCCACATGTGGGACTATGACCCACCTCCATATGCACAAATTTCTATTTGTATGTACTTGATTTTGATCCCATACTTTGATGATGTACTTGTTCTTTTTATGGGAATGTATGGAGGGAGGATGGAAGGTATGGATTTGCCCTATGGGATGGAGATTCTCCATGCACCTTATGCTACTTGTTTCAGGGAAAACATTGGGAAAAACATGTTTGTTTCATTGGAATTATTGTCTCCTTATGGGATGGACTATTTGAATCTCATGAGAACTTTGGAGGAAAAATTCATGGAGGGTTGGATTGATGAACACTTAGCCTATGGAGAAATCTTATCACATGTTGGTGTCACCAATGGAGGAGGAGAAGAGTTGCAACACTCACCCTATCAGTTTCTTGAGGACAAGCAACATTTTGGAGGCGAGGACTGTAATATTCCCAATTAGTCCTAAGCTAATTGGAATATTCGTTTTTGTTTTATTTCTTTGTTTGAAGAAAAAAAGTGTAAAGGAGGTCCATAATCTCCTAAACAATGAATAAATCAATGCCACAAGTGAAAAACGATAAATCTTGGCTATTTAAATAATAACCCTTAGGTGTGAAAGGGGCTGGATATTTTGACTAGGTCAATCTTGACCAAATCTACAATGTTGTCATGGAGGAGTGGTCATCAATGAGGCACAACGCAGTTCTAGTTGGAGATCCCTTGTGTGAAAGAGGTGATTTCATTGGAGGTGGTTTAGGGTTTTGCAATCTCTCATCTTATAAAAGGAAGAGGAAGGAAGCATTAGAAGTTTATGGAATGATATTGGATTTTGATATATTGTCTATTTAGACATATAGCTTTCTTTGGCTGTTTAGCCTATATTGAAAATGTTTTTAGCATTGGGTGTTCCTGAGCAGGAATCCCACCTCTTTCCTTGAAAGGCCTCTTGGAAGAGTTTGTTTTGCATAGTCCACTATCTGGCTAAAGGCCAAGCTTCTTCTTCCAACTACAACGTAGATTTTGTTTAGGGTTTGGTTGTCTTTGAAAGCTACAACAAGTGGAGGCTAGATATACTTAGATCTAGGACATTTCAGTGCCCTTTTTCAGTGGAGGAGTCTTCTACTCCATTGGCAGGAGAGTATTGGAGAGCCTGGGATTCAATTTCTGATCTTGGCATGTGGCCAACCATATTCTAAACCCTACAACGTAGTTTTACTTCCAGATCTACGTTATTCCTGTAGGTGCTGTTGTAGGGTGTTTTGGCACACTATTTGGAGAGTTGGTTTTCAAGTGTTGGGGATCTTCCCTCCACTTTGAAGATCCATTGGAGAAGATATATGTATTGTTCAATTCAGATCAGATCTGAATATTTCTAAATCACTGAATATTTCTGCAGATCTATAACTTAGATCTTAGATCTATTGATTATACATGGTGTTTTGCTTAAAACCCGAAGGGGGATTGAAAGAGGAGCCTCTATAGCATATGGATCTGTTATATATCTGACTTTTCATGCACTCATATTCTCTAGATCTAAATTGTAATCTTCTGCTGTTGTAGCCCCATAATATAATGTTGTCAAGGAATTTCCATTCTATATACATGGTTGGAACACCTCTTTTTGAGGAATTTCTCTTATTGGTGTCTTGTATTTTCAGTTATGCATCTTATGGGCCATATTTTACATTTGATTTGCTGCTGTAAATACATTTGAAGGGTCTCATATTTGCCTACTTATGTCTCTTAGATGAACTGCATTATTTTCCTAGAAATCTGCTTTATATTGTTGCTTCCCCATTTGGGAATATTACAACGTCCCTGGGCTTGCACACCTATGATCGACCCTTACGCTCCCAGCATACGTCTCCGGGCTTCCAATCTTGCGATCGATCCCGAAGAGTATAATGGGCCTCCCTATGGTTTTCCTCTTGCCTGCGCATATTATGCCCCATACAGCTACTCTGGCCATATAGTCATTTGATTTGGTATGGCTTGAGCCGACTGCCATTGACATATCCTGGTACCATATCATCGCATAGTGTAGCTAACCGGAAAAATCCTCCATCAGTGATTTCCTTTACCATATAGGGACCTAGCCAGTGCTGACGGAACTTCCTCAGGTGCTTCCCAAACTGGCTATGGTAGAGCAGGACCAATTCTCCCTCCGAAAATATCTTTTGCCAAATATATTTGTCATGCCATGCTTTTTCTCGGGTCTTCTGAACTTGTTGATGAAAGTTAGCAATGAATCGATCTTCTTCCAAGGTGACTAGCAGTGCTAATAATTCTTCCATGATATCGGGCTCCACAATGTTCGTAAAGGCTACGATGCATAGGATAGGAAACATATACTCCAAGGGAATAATGGCCTCCTTTCCATAAACCATCTGAAACGGTGTTTTCCAAGTCAATTTCTTGCATGTGGTTCGATGGGCCTAGAGGACTGACGGGATGTGCACATCCTAGTCACTTTGATCAACATTATAGACCTTGGTTAGCACCTATTCCAAGATTTTATTAAAAGCTTCTACTACTCCATTTTCCTATGAGTGATAAGGGGTAAATTTTGCGAGGTGGATCCAAAATTATTCAGTCAACGCCTGTATTGTTTCATTAACAAAGTGCACACCTCTGTTGCTCATCAAGATCTTCAAACAGCCAAACCTAGTTAGAATATGTTCAAAGGTAAACTGCACAGTGGTATCTGTAGTGAAATCCTTGATAGCCTACGCTTCAGACCATCTGGTTACATAATCAGTTGCGATAATGATGTAGACGACATCCATCTTCTTCCTTGGTGGGTTGATGGGCCCTACAAAGTCTATGGCCCATTTTTCAAACGCTTGCAGAGCCATATGTGGTTGTAAGGGAATTTCCTCTCTACACGACGGTATTCCTGTTCTTTGGCATGTATCATAAGCTTTGAAATAGTCATAAGATCCACTATGCAGCGTGGGCCACCATAACCCAACTCTTAAGATCTTCTGCGCCGTTGATTTTCCTACGTAGTGACCTCTCGCTATGCCTCCATGGGATTCTGCTAAGATAGCCTGCCTTTCATGCTCCAGAACGTACCTTCGCAGTACCTCGTCAGCTCCCAGCTTATACAACTAGCCCACGATGATGATAAAGTCCACTGCGTAGGTTACCAGCTCTTTTTTTTATGTTGTACTAAATATTCTGCAGGTGCCACCCCTGTAGTTAAGAAATGAATGATATTGGCGAAGTGCACATAAACCACCTTAACAATGAATATCTGTGCATCGGGAAGTCCTTCCTCTACATTTGTGGGTTCTTCACCACTCTCAAATCGGGACAAATGGCCTGGTCTAGCATTTAGTTTCCCCAACTTTACAAAGATCTCAAAATCATATTCTTGAAAGAGCAGTGGCCATCGGCAAATCTTCCCCCCAACACAGGCTTATTCACTAGGCACTTCAAAGCTGAGTGGTCTGTGAACATCTTGAAGTGTCCCCCCAGAATTTAATGCTGGTATTTCCACAGGGCATATACCATGGCAAACCCTTTGCGCTCAGTAGTGGAGTATTTGCGCTCCACACTAGAGGGCTTTCTACTAGAAAATGCAACCGAGTGGTCAATGTCCCCTTCCCCAGGCTGCATAAGGACAGCTCCTAGAGCGATTCTTGAAGCATCTACATGGACATGGAAAACCTTCTCCAAGTCAGGAAATATGAGGATAGGTGCAGAAACCATTTTTTCCTTGAGTAGCTCAAAACTCTTCTAACACTCCGCATCCCAAAAAAATGATACATCCTTCTTCAACAACTTCTCCATGGGTGCCTTGATTAGTGCGTACCCCTGAATGAACTTCCTGTAGTACCCCGTGTGTCTGAGGATGGATCGTAGTTTTTTCTCAGTTGTGGGGACAACTAGATTGATGATCATTACAACTTTGATGGGGTCAACCATCAATCCCTGCCGATAGACTATGTGGCCTAACAAGATCCCGAAGGGTAAGAAAAATATGCACTTCTTAAAATTCAGGGAAATCTGGTGCTTTCTACAGGTGCCCAACATCATTCGCAAGTTTGAGATGTGATTCTTTACCAAACCAAATACTGTCCAATCATTAAAATATACCTCGAAGAACTTGTGGATGAATTCCTTGAATATTGCGACCACCACCCGTGAAAAGATGGCAGGCGAATTCTTGAACCCAAATTTCATGATGGTGTACTGGAAGGATCCCCATTCAGTGGCGAACGTAGTCTTGCTGCGATCTTTAGGTGCAATCCTGATCTGATGGTAGCTCGAAAAATCATTAGTGAATGAATATGCTTCCTGCCCTCCCACACTATTGAGAATTTCATCAGATAATGGCATAGGGAAGGGATCATGTATGAGGAGTCCTTCAGCTTACGCAGGTCGACATAAATTATGATTTATCCTTTAGTCTTCTTCTCTTGTACCACCATAGGGCTTACCCAATTTGACTTCTCTACTGGTTTAATGATACCGACGGCTATCATTTTGTCAATTTCTTCCTTGAATTTCTTCTTATGCTTGGGGTTCAATCGGTAATGTCGCTGCTTAACAAGGTGCGCATATGGTTTTAGCATGATGCGTATGACCACCAAGTCCCCTGTAATACCCTTGAGTTCTGAGAATTTCATAGGAAACCGGTCCTAGCACTCTATGAGAAGCTCTGTGACTTTCCCAATGGTATCATCGTCCTAGTAGACCCCAATATTAGATAGCTTAGGTTGTTCTTCTGCTCCAATGTTGACTTCCCTTAGTTTAAGAGGCTTGGTTACATTGACAGTTTGCAATAGGGGTCCAAAAACTATGCGTTCAACCTCTGATTCTGGGATAGTGATATTTCATGAGTCTTCATTACATTCCAATATTTATAGATTGTAGTAGTTAACAATATATTCCATCTGCGTATCCCAAGCTGGTGCCCCATACTCCATACGAGGGAGCGATTCATAAAATACTAGGGCATCAATGTCTTGCAGAGCTTCGTCGAGTGCCTTAGTTCCACCTACCAACCCAAAATTCCCTACAAACTGGTCCTTCATGGTCTCCTAGTGGCGGGTGCGCTGATGAATGAACAGGTGGACCCATTCATCCACAGTCCTTTCACACTATACTTCCATCCATGTAGACAAGTGCTTGCATGGGTTTCCTAGGCCAAGGAAATTCTCCATGCGTAGGTGAGCTGGGGGTTCAAACCACAGAATCATCATCTTGACATATTCCTCCCAACTCTAGAATGTCCCCTTATGAGTTTCCCACCACCGTGCAGGGGTTGCGCACATGGCGAGGTTAAGTGCCCACATTCTTCATTCGCTTGGGACTTCTGCTTCAAAATTTCTCAAAAAATCCCTAATAGTACCAAAACCGTCAAAGTAAGGCAGCTCTCTTACCTCTGCATAGATACACTGGAAGCTCTTCGTGATCCTAAGACATCGAAATGCAGATACATCATGTAACCGATTCTGCCAATTTTCAATCTCCCTGTCAGAGTCAGAGAAGCATTCACTATCTTTCTCCCAGAAAAGCACACCATCAGCTATAGGATTAATCCAATCCTTGTCCCATGCAGTTAGTTTATAGATGTGATCCATGTCATCTTCTTTTCACACAGGTTCTGTATACTGTTCCCCCTCTTCTGGGTCTAGAGGGACTATCACTCTCGTACCCTCATTCTAAAAAACCATGCTCCTTTTCTTCAAGTTGATAATGCCTCCCGTGTCTATAGCCCAATCTAGTACTCCCAGGAGTGCAAGATAAGGGTCTGCATCTTCCACAATTTGAATTACCTCAAAATCCGAGCGTACCTTAACTCTTGCGATATCTACCATAATCTTGGATAGTCTCCCCTGTGGGATGATATTTTGTTGGTTATCCATGCGCAGCTGTATAATAAACCATTCCATATTGGGTTCTCCCATCCTTTGCCATGTTTTCTTAGGCAGGACATTCGCATCTGACCCCAGATCCAGGATGACCTGATCCAAATCATAGTCACCAATCTGCGCAATAAGCTGCATTTCTTGACCAATGCATTTCTTATGCTTGTATATTTTGTGAACGTCTTTAACTTTTGTGGGAGGGTCAGTTCTTTTTGCGTAGCTATCTATCAATGTTTGAAGATTTTCTACTGCCTTCTGGTTACGCAATAGCTTCATACATGCTTGTAGGAATGGTTTAACTTTGTCATCTACTGTTAGATGCATTGGGGCCTTGGAAGTAGATGCCTCATCCTTGGTAAAGTCTTTGTGAGCTCCGATGAAGGTTTCTTTCTCCTTTTGTAGGTCAAAGCTTTCCTTCTTAATAACAACTTTTCGAATAAGGGGTTTAACCACAAATTTCTCTTTAGCTCCTCCAGTAGCCATGCCGCTACGTGTGATGACATTAATGCTTGGTCCTTCATCGCGTGGTTCCGCCTTAACCCTCTATAAATTCTATGTTGGTTTCTGCTATTTTTCCTGCATTTTTGCTATCAGTACTGGACAATATTCAATCACATGATCCAATTGTCTACAATATCTGTAATATTGTCGTGTAGGGTTCAGACAGTTCCTTGCGAAGTGCCCTACTTCTCCACAATTATAAAAGATCAATTACCCTCTTCCCCGACCCGCGCTTCCACTTCTCCCCCCAGCCTTTGGCAGGGGAGCCTCCCTGTCCCAAGGCAGATAATGGTGATGAAGGGTTAGCCTGTACCCTGTACAAGTTTCCTCAATCTATCATTAAGTCATATGTCCGATAATTATGTTCATCATGTCCCACAGAGGAGAAAAATCGACACCATTACTGCTTCAATTCTGGAACATAGGCACCAAGACGGGGGTAGTGGTTGGTATCATGCAGTCCAGCTATGCGGTAATTAGTGCACCATAATGTGGGGCTGCTTGGTCTCACAGCTTCTTTAGGGCGTAATGGGTTGGGCCCCCCAGCCTGCATGTAGTCTGTCAGTAGAGGGCATTGATCCTTGGTGTGGACCACCCCCCGGCATATTATACACCATACATCTAGACTAACTTCTTTTCCTCTCTCCTTTTGTAGATTCTTGATTTCATGGTGCATTTCCTCCAACTGTCCCTGAATCTGCTATACCCCAAACTGAGCATCGTCTCTTGGCACAACTTCTAGCTTCATAGCAATATCCAAGGCTTTCTCTTATGTCTTGATCACTTACTGACCCATTGGTTCACGCAGGTGAGGTAATAGCATGGCGATGAACCATTCCTTGTGTTGTCTGTCATCATACTGAAATTCCCCATCTCTGATAACATTATTTAGCCGCTGATCGACTTCCCATACCGATTCAGTGGGTCCTTATTTAAAGTCTTTCAAGTCAACCACTAATTGAGAGTAGGACTTAGGCTTCCAAAACAGTTGTTTTAAAGCATCCTTAATTTTTATTATTGATGGATCCACATGCTGGCCTATGTACCCCATGAACCAATCCAAGGCCCTCCCTTCAAAGGCTAGGGATAGCTGTGCCCTTTTTACTGCATCACTAGCCACATTCTACGTAGTCCATACTGATTACGATATGAACCAAAATCGGTCCATATCTTCATCTCCCACACCCTTGAAGGTCGGTAGCTTCATGTGTGTGGCTATATCTCCTTTTGGTGGTGGCAGAGTTGTGGGAGAGTTCTTGCCCTTATGCTAATTTTAAGGTGGTGTATCTAGGGGGCTACTTTCAGCGTGCGCAGCCGATCCTCTTAATGGGATTTAGATGGTTCTATCCCCTTCCTAATTGACTCTGTAGTACTTACCACTTCGTTTCATACTCTCACCCTGATCAGAGGTCATTCATTCGGTGTGGCTGCACATAATTCCCTTTTTGCACAGTAATATTTTAATCAATAGCAACAATTTCTACGCCTCAGAATGCCTTGAAGAACCTCCGCTCCGCTTCAGAGTAGGACATGGTCTGATCAACTGTGAATTCTGTTACAAATCCTCATAGCACACTATCCACCCAATGATCTATAGTCTGGGTGATTGTGTTATCAGTCTTCTCCAACTGTTGAATCAATTCCAGAGTCCACTGTGTAATATGATCATCTTTCCAACACGTCTGAAATTCTATGAGCCCTGCTGGCCACTCCTAGAGTTCATGTGCAAATGTTACAAAGAAAATTTCGTACACTTCGGTGAAAATGTATTTGTTCTTCCACTTCTCAGTTGTTAGCTTCATGTTGCGATTCTCTTTTACAGAGAATTACTGAATCTATCTTTCGAACCAGTCTTCTAGCTCCAATTTCTCAGGTCTCCAACGTTCTCATGGCATTACCTGATCTCGCTCTCAAAATGCTCACGGTCCTAGGAACGAAACCATTTGTTGGCTTGAGGGGTCCTGACCCAGGTTCAAAGGTTAAGGTTTGCCAACAAACTCATATTCTACTGGCCCTTTTGGCAATGACCTACTTTCGCAGGCCAAGGTCTCACCTGAAGTAGTATGGGAGGGTGCTGGAACCAGGCTTCTGCACCCTGGGAGAGAGTAGGTAATTAAGGCAGATCGGTGTTGCAACTATCAATTTTACATAGAATGAGTTGTTATTCAAATTTAAACAATATAATCAGAAAATAACCCTAACACATCTATTATCATTCACAAATCTGATCAATACATTCGCATCCACGTACATATCAGCAATTACCATCATAGAACATTATATTCACAGCTAATTCATAGATCATCGATACATTCATAGATTCAAGGAATAACACAGATGCACTTAAGTAATAAACATGATTAGTTCAGATAACATAAATATACTTCAATGATATTCCGCATTCATTAGTATCCAAGAACCCATTTACAACCCAAGACACAACCCGCACACACAGCCAGCAGGGTCTGAACATAGCAAGACTGAGGATCTCCACACACACAAACAACATGAGTCATTGCCTAAAACAACCCAAAAAAGATCTCAACTATTCGCACTTAGCATCAATCTTAATTCTTTCCTACCTTTAGACTCAAACTATCCATCTATTTATATCGACATAGCCTATGCTATCCTGTGGTTTGCAAATCGTGGTTTGCGAACTCTAGGTCTACCCTTTGACCCATTACAATATGTTTGGGGGTTTTGACCCACCCCAAACCCCTGCATTAGACTAATTACTACAAAAATATAAAAAAATCATAGCTTAGGGAGTCCCTTTCGAACATGATCAATAGTAAAAGTACATCACCACTTATAAAAAATGGAATTATTGGGAATAACACACACTCGATAAAGTGTGAAATGCAAGGGTTACCCTCGAAATTGGTATAAATAATAAATGCATATCTTAATCAAACACAATGAAATATTATCTATATTAAGGTGAAATTATTCAACACTAGACCATAAATATAAATAAAACCAAGCTCTCTACAAAAAGGTTTTTAGTTAGCATGCAATATCAAGTCTACTAAAACAACCAGTGTACAAAAAAATAGGTACAGGTGACCAATTTCAACAAAATATGTAACTGCATATCTAAATGTATTTAACTTCTGATAGGGTCATCATTGTAGACCATTTTAATTAAAATCATCATATAGGTTGTTTACAAGTGATTATATAAGCCTAGGAAGGGTCACAAGCCCTTGATAGAAAGGAAGAGAAACTTAAAATTTCCTAAGGAGACGATCTTTGGCACCTGGAAAAGGAAGAGAGTGAATTGGAAGGCAAACCAAAAAACAACATACCTCAAGCTCATAGATTCAGGTGAATAGATGCCTTGGAAGTGTACTTGAAAAATTACCTGAACATAAACCCTTCACTCATAATATTGGTTGTAACTCAATGAAATAGTAAATTAACTTAATAAATAAGTAAAGAAAGTTTTTAGTACAATGGTAACTATTTACAGTAACTATCTCTAGTCAAATTGGATACTTCATATAACTTCCAGCAAAATATGGTTTGTGAGCCTTACTAATTGAATACAAGGAAGGGTATTAACTTTGAACCTTACAACCCAATAAAAAAAAAGTAATGTTAAACACTCAAAGTGTAATATTCCCAATTTTTCCACAAGATAATTGGAATATTAGAGTTCCTAATTTTCATAATTAATTAAGTAGATAAGAGGTTAGAGGGACCCACAAATCCCAAAGAAAAATAAAATTCACTTTTGATGTGTGTATGTGGATATTTCAGATCTAGATCTACATAATCGAGTAGTGGAGTAGCTACTTAATGTGAAAGGAGTGGAGATCATGTCTCATTAATGAGAACGATCATGGAGGTTGAAATAGTCAGCTAAGATCATGGAAAGTGTTGATCATATTAGCCCCCCCTTTCTAAAATTTTGTCAGGCAGCCCCATAAAACCATTCGAAATCCTCTCCTTTAGCCTTAAAAGTCCATGTTTGGGCCTGAAAAACTCAATATCCACCTATCGTTGCCTTCTCTCGGCCTTGAAATTACATAAAAAAGGTCGCAAAATCAGATCTGATATATTAAAAGGCCCAGCCCCTTTCGGTCTTGAGCCCCTCAAGTTTTCGCTCCATATAACCCAGGCACTTGACCGAGCGCTAAGCTCTATAGGCACTTAATCAAATGAATATCAGGCAACCTCCGATTCATCGATCTGTACAGATTGGACGATGATCATTCATCTCTTTCGTACCCATAACCTACCTGCCTGCCGTCCGATCAAATGATGAAATCAACGGTTCGCAGTCTATCTATCCTTGGTGGTCCCTACGCTCCAAACACTGCTCCAAAACCAGCGGTTTATATCGCACCGCCTTTCGGCGGTAGGTGGTATTCCTCCTTGGGCCAGTGATTCCATACAACGCTCACCACGTGTCCCCAAGTACGGGCCCAATACCGCTCTTCATCGCGCATTATCATTCGGACAAAGACGCACAACAATATTCATCACCGTCGTCCGATCTAGGAGCCTTCATCCGACGGTCACCGCGCTTTGGAGCTGCACGATGTTTAGTCCAAGCCCATCGTACTCCTGGCCCACCGTCTCATTGCCCTTCGACGCAGTTTTAACCGTTGATCTTGTTTGAGATTGTATGGTCTAGATCATTTGCATGACCAGCGGTTGACCAGGTCTTCTTCCACATCAGCATCCCACATGTGCTTCGCATTCCCCCTCCGCCATTCATACATTACATTCATATGTTTATTTTATTTTTTCGCATTACAAATTCTGGCCAGCCCTTCTGCCACTATTTCCACTGCATTTTCTTCATCACCACCCTGCATGTTTCCACCACTTCATCACGTCGCTCCCACTACATTGCCGCCCTCCGTGCACTAGTTTTCTTCACAGTTTTGTGTGTTTTACAGGTTGACAATGGCAGAGAATTATCATAATTTGCAGCCTCCATTACAGGAGTCAACCACACGAAAAAGGACAATGGTTCAGAGGCAGAATTTGTGAATAAATATTTGGGAAGCTGTTACGACACGACTTTCATTAAAGGTAGCAGGGTTAGAATCTATCAAACCCTCCGGAGTTATTCAAAGCGCAGATTTTTGCAGGTGAAAACATTAATGGAGAAGCAGAGGAGTATCAATGGAAGATCCAGGAATTCAGTGTCCAATATTGAAGATTTTCAATCTTAATTCAGGGTCCAGCCTGCAAAGGGTACGATGCACAAAAAACAATACCCTCCAGGTCCTCTTGCAGCCGAATTTTCTTTCAGGAAAGGATAGAACGTTGGTATGGTTATCCCTATATCGTGCTCTTGAAGAAATTTTCACCCAGTGCATTTACTTCAGAAGTCAGGCAGCATAGTAAAAACAGCACAGCGTCGTCAAGTAGTATGGGTGGGCACTTCTCCACCATTTTGTTTTAATGATACAATTAAATGTTCATCACCTACCTCTTTTACTGGGTTTTTGTTTCTTCTATAAAAACCATGAAGAAACGCATTGTAAGGGTTCCAGATTTTTATCAGAAAATTATGCAGTGAAAGGCATTTTGTATACATTTTGTAGAAATTTTGTATGAAGGCTCAAAGCCCATAGGGTCTCAGTGAGGAGGAGTTCTATCTATCAAAGAGGATTCTGGTCTTTGGTATTTCATAGTCTATAACTCTTTTTATGTGTAATTTAATATATCATTTCATCTCATCCATCTTTTCTGTATCATGTTTTGGAATGCGAGTGGCTCACTAATTGCTGGTAAGGATTCATCCTAGTTGATTCCCATTCTTAGATCAGTCAAGCGCTTTAAATATGGCTCATGCATGATATTCTATTCCATTATTCAGCTAACCATACTTCTTCTATATTAGTTGCTTTGGGAGGATGCTTTTAAAATGCTATTATCATGTATGGATTCTTAGATTGGTAAGCCCATGCTAACTAATATCTTCTTGATATTTCTTTCACTACATACACCTTTTGATAATTTATGACTATGAGGTATTTTTGAATCGGCCCGCTTTGCAATAAACTGTCTCTGAATTGTATGTTGCTTTTGTATTAAGAGTTCTACTTTTTGCCTCTGCAGTATCCTTTTTCTTGTGTCAATTTCTGAGAGTTTGGTCCCATTCTATTTCATTTCCCTATTTACAGGAGATAGCATGTGAGCTGAAGCTGACAACTTCTTACCTTACATTATATGCTCCTTGCTATGCTAAGATTTCCTAGGCACTGGTCTATCACAACTCTAGGCTGTCTCTAAGAGCTACAACATCTTTCTGGCGCCATTTTTGGGGACGAATTTAAGAAAAATAGAATCCCTGGGCCTCAAAAAAATCATATTCACTCTCTAAATAGGTGAGCACAGAGAGTTGAGAGTTGTATATCCCTCACCTTGGCGACTCCACATTTGTTATTTGATAAATCTATTTGCAGTCTTGGCTCCTCGTAAGCTGCTCCTGAGGTCAGATTTTCCTAAGCCAAAGACACCTTCGGTGTCTGACCTTGACCAGATTATACATAGAAGAAATTGGAGGGAAAGGAGATCAGCTCGTTCCCAAATTTCTGAAGTGCCTATAGAAGATTTTCCTTCCCCCTCCTCTCAAGATTCTCAATTGCAAATTCCCGACTCCACTGTAGGCGATACTAATTATTATCATTCAGACAGTCCACCCCCAGAGGGTATCAGAAATAAAAACAGTCTTCATCCTACCCCTGAGGTTGAAGAGGTCAAGGAAGTAACTGAAGTATCTACTGTTAATATACCTTTGTTCCCCTCAACCCCTCAAGCTACAGTTGAGTATATTCCTATTATTATACACACTCCACTTCCACCTCCTCCTCCTCCTCTGACTCATCAAACTATCGCACTACCTCCACCTCCTCCAATGGCTAATGTTCCAACCTTTTTTATGAATAAATATGCTCCCCTGTCATTACCTCAAGTGCTAAATGATATGCCCCAGGATTATCTGAAGGTCTTGCCCAGATTCAATGGAGAAAATGAAATAGATGCTCAAAAACACCTTGAGACTTTCTTCTCCTTTGCAGAGAATTTTAATGTTGAACATTTAGATGTGGTCTTAAGACTATTTGTGTAGTCTCTTGATGGTGAAGCTCGAAAATGGTTTAAGACATTGGCTGGCCGCTCTATTACCACCTAGGATAACATGGAAGACACTTTTCTCAGAAAATGGGGAGAAAATAAAGATCATGGAAATTGTCTTATTGAGTTCAATACACTAAAGAAAAGACACAATGAGGGAGTGTCAGAATTTATCAAGAGATTCAATAAATTGTACCTCAGTCTCCCTGTTGATATGAAACCCCATCAAACTACTGCTAAAGTTGTTTTTGTAGCAGCCTTTGATTCAGAATTTGGTTTCTCTCTCAGAGAAAGAAAGCCTGCTACTCTTGATGATGCTCAGGTAGACACACTAGAGTTGGAAGTGAATTTTGCCTCCATTGGCAAATCAAAAGGAAAATCTGAACATGATACTAGAAGAAGGGGCAAAGAAGAGGTGTCTACTTCTAACCAAGACAGAGACTCATAAAAAATGGAGGAAATGAGAAAATTGATTAAGAAAATGTTCAATCTTGAACTGGAATCCAAGAATTCAGCCTTCAGGAATTTCCAGAATGCTCCAAACAGAGGTTACAATCCTCAATATAGGAAACCACCCTTGCAGATATTTCCAAGGGAAGCAAAGGAGAAGCAAGATCAAGTACCACACCCACTGTACTTAGAAGGTCCAGTAGATGACTCCACTGAGGACACTGCCTATAGACTGGAGGATGCAAATCTTTCCTTTTCAAATAGTGATGGCGAGGAATGCCCTTTGCAAGGGAATGATGAAGTTGGGTGCTCATTGCAGAAAGAAGAAAAGACCAGAGACACAGAGGAAGTAGAATTTGATCATTATTGTAAACAGTTTGATGATTTCCTGCAAGCACACTTCAATAGAACATATGACCTCAGATCTTATAGGAAAAGGACTCGTACCCAAGAGCAAGAAGAAGAGTTACCCTAGAAGGAAGCACCTTCTCAGGAGGAACCAGCGATGCGTAAAGCTACATACAAAGGTAAGCAACCTCTAAACAAACCTTTGCAATCTAAAGATCAAAATCCTTCCTTTTCAAAGGTAGTTATTTCTCCTAATACCGAGTCTGTGTCAAAAGAAGCCCACCCCCCAGTTGATAATAAAGAGTCTAAATAGGTTGTGATAGAAAAGTCCCCTCCTTCTTTCAGTCTACAAAAATAACTTGAAAAAGTCAAAATCCCAGTTCTCTTGACTGAACTGTTGAAACAACCAGCATATCAGTCTCAAGTCACCTCTTTCATGCTCCCTCCAGAAGCACCCATCACCCCAGATAGTCTCAACCTTCAAGAGGAGAGACCCATGGTAGTTTTTGGCCCACATGTTGAGGAGATAGATCCTTCTACTCTTCCCTTCCATGTGTCTCTAGTAATCCATGACCTCCTATTACACAACTGTATGCTAGATTTCGGAGCTTCCCATAATCTTATGCCCCTATAAATCATGGAAAAACTAGGTTTACAAATCACACGTCCATATAAATACCTCTATTCATTTGATTCCAAAAGAGTTAAATGCCTGGGGATGATCAAGGATTTAGTGGTCAATTTGGCCCAAATCCTAGCAAAAAGTGTGGTAATGGACATTGTGGTGGCTGACATCCCAGCTCATTTTGGTATGTTGCTATCAAGGTCCTGGGGAAAAAAAATTGGTGGATCAATCAAGCTATATTTAACATATGCCACTATCCCAGTTTTTGGTGGCCAAGAGAGGAGACTATACAGGGAGACTAGATTCGTCAAGATGGTGACTAAGGCTGAAAATTCTGTAAATTCACTAGTCTACAGTAAGGAAGGAGATTTTTCATGCTTGATGCTAGAACAGGATCAAGATTATGCTTATGAACCATCCTTTTTTCCAGATCAAGGCTGAGCAACTTTCAGAGGGTCATGAAGCAGGAATATGGACGCTCCATTTTGATGGAGCAAATTCGAGAGAAGGAAATGGAGCTAGAGTGCTATTAATCTCTCCTACAGGCAGATGGATCCCACTGTCTTTCAAATTGGAATATGAAGCCACCAATAATGTGGCTGAATATGAGGCACTTCTATTGGGATTGCAGACAGCCAGGAGCATGGGTATACAAAGTTTAAAGGTTTTGGGAGATTCAGAACTAGTAATAAGACAGGGCAAGAATCAGTGTCAGACCAAGCATCCTAGGCTAAGAGCCTATAGGAACAAATTTTGGGACATGGTAGAGAATTTCTTCTTGGCATTCAATATCCAGTTCATGCCTTGAGAACAGAATAGGATGGTTGATTCCCTTGCTGTGGCTGCTAGTACATTTAGACCACCTCAGAACCCTCTTTTAAGATATGAAGTTGAGGTGCGTTATCGGCCTTCAATCCCAGAAAAAATAAAACAATGGCAGGTGTTTGAAGATGAAGAGTAGATGAAGAGATTCCTGGAAACAGTGGGGGAATTCTCCATTATGGAGATTGATGATGAAGAAGAGTTAAAACCCGAGGATATTTCCGAGAGAAATTGGGAGAATAAAGTGGCAGGAAACATAGTGTTGCAGTTAAAGGGAAACATAATACCTAGAGGGTTGGTGCCTCTAGAGAGATTATTTGACAAAAATGATGTCTCATTATAGACAAACAAAGTGGTAGAAGAAAATCAGGTTGAAGACCTGAATTTGGGTTTTGAGGCCAACCCCAAGATTGTCAATTTGTCCAAGAAAATCCTTGGAGAATACAAAAAGTTATATCATAAACTGTTTCAGTCTTACCAAGATGTGTTTGCGTGGTCCTATCAGGATTTGAAAACTTTTGATGTCAACATTATGCAACAAAAAATTCCACTGAAGACAGATGCAAAGCCCCATAAGCAGAAGCTTAGACAAATAAACCCCCTACTACTGCCATCTATTGAGAAGGAAATCAAGAAGCTGCTAAAAGCCAAAATAATTGTACCACTGAGGTACTCTGAGTGGGTGGAAAACCTTGTTCCTGTATGCAAGAAGAATGGAGAAATAAGGTTGTGTGTAGATTTCAAAAATTTAAACAGAGCATCCTTAAAGGATAATTATCCACTTCCCAAAATGGATCATATTCTGCAGAAAGTAGTTGGAGCTTCCAGAATGTCAATGATGGATGGTTTCTCTGGTTATAACTAGGTGGCTGTACTTACAGAGGATCAAAAGAAGACCACTTTCACCACACCATGGGGTACATTCATGTATGCCAGGATGCCTTTTGGATTGATTAATGCAGGGGCCACTTTTCAGAGGGCAATGGATATTGCTTTCGTTGGGGAGAAAGACAAGTTATTGGTAGTCTACCTCGATGATATCACTGTATTTTCCCAGAATGATGCTGAGCACATTGAACATCTGCAGAGAACTTTTGAGAAATGCAGAAGGTATGGTATCTCTCTGAATCCTCAAAAGTCTTTATTTGCATTAGAAGAGGGAAAGCTTTTGGGCCATATTGTGACTAAAGATGGGGTGAAGATAGACCCTAAGAGGGTAGAGGTTATAAATAGTATTGCTTTCCCCAGAAATAGGAAAGAGGTACAATTATTCCTTGGATGCATTAATTTCTTGAGAAGGTTTATCCCTAACTATGTTGAGATAGTTAGGCATATAACAGACATGCTCAAAAACAAAAATGAGGTAAAGTGGTCACAAGAATCACGGGAGGCATTTACCAGCATAAAAAGTGCTTTTGCAGAAGTCCCTGTGCTGGTTGGACCAGATTATGATAAACCTTTCATGATTTTCTCTTTTGCATAACCTCATACAATAACAGGAATTTTGTTGCAGAAAAATGAGGAAGGTTATGAGCAGCCTATTGCCTTTTTCAGTCAGGTGCTCCAAGATGCAGAATTAAAATATAAAATATTGGATAAGCATGCATATGCCCTAGTAAAATCTCTCAAAGCATTCTGTGTGTATATCTTACAATCCCACATTACTGCATTTGTGCCTACAGCTGCTGTAAAGGATATCCTTATTCAGGGGGATAGTGAAGGAAAGAGAGGGAGGTGGATTGCCAAAATACAGGAATATGACTTAGACATCTGCCCTACTAAGCTGATCAAGGGACAGGGGCTCGCCAAAATGTTATATGAATCAAACTATCAAGCCTTAGGCATAAAGTTTTCCATTATAGCAAGTGAGGAATCTAAGGAGAAAGAGGAAAGACATGGAATTGGGGTAGCTACTCCAGAGATACATGTAAAGTACCTCACCAGTCCATGGTACAAAGAGATAGTAGAATATCTCTTCACACTCAACTGCCCTCCAAGTTGTGACAAAACTAAATACAGAGCGCTGAGATTAAAATCACAGAAATATATAGTCACCAATGGCCGGCTATACTGGCGAGATCCCTCAGGTATCTTACTCCTGTGTCTCACAGAAAATGAAGTAGAGAGTATTATAGCAGAATTCCATGAAGGGATCTATGGAGGCCATTACAGCTACAGGGTCACAGCTCATAAAATTATGAAAGTTGGCTTCTATTGGCCAAAGCTTTTGGAGACATTTTTACCAGGGTAAGAGCATGTGATAATTGTCAAAAGTTTGCTGAAAAGCAGAAATCAACACCATTTCCCCTGATTCCAGTGCATGTGGATGAACCATTCAAACAATGGGGCATTGATTTTATAGGTGAGATACATCCTCCATCAAGTGGAAAACATAAATGGATATTAACAACCACTGATTATTTCACTAAATGGGTGGAAGCCATACCTACAAGGAATGCTACAGATACTGTGATCATAAAGTTCATGGAGGAAAACATCATATCTAGGCTTGGTTGTCCTGCTAGGATAGTGACTGATAATGCACAGGCCTTCAAGTCTGCAAAGTTTATGAATTTCTGCCAACAATAAAATATCACACTCAGTCACTCCACAAATTACTATCCATAGGGAAATGGATTAGCAGAGTCTTCAAATAAAACTCTGGTGAGGGCCTTGAAGAAGACTATCAACGAAAACCATAAGAATTAGGATTCCCAACTGAAATTTTCTCTATGGGCTAATAGAATCACCAGCAAGACAGAAACTGGGAAATCCACTTATGAATTGGTATATGGATGAGCAGCATTTTTTCCTGTACAGTTGGCTTTACCAGTGGCTCGCTTCATGCAAGAAAGCCAGGAGGAACCTGATGACATGATTAGGAGAATCAATCAATTGGTGGAATTAGAAGAAACACGGGGCCAGGTGAATCAGAGATTGATAGAATATCAAGAGAAAATGAAGCACATTTTTGATCAACATGCAAAAGACAGGAAGCTACAGATTGGTGATTTGGTGCTCAGGTGGGATATTCAGAGAGTTGAGAAAGGTAAACATGGAAAATTAGACCCCCTCTGGTTTGGTCCTTTCAAAATTGTGGAACAGGGGGGAAATAATACTTTCAGGTTGGAGAATTTACAGGGCCACTTGCTGGATGCCCCTGTAAATGGTCAATTTCTCAAGCCCTACTTTCAGTTCTGATTCAGGCCAGGCAGCTTGATGTATTATATTGTATGATAGTTTCCCTTTTGTTTTAGCTTGAATAATGTGGGTGTTGTGATGAATTATAAAGTGAAAAATGAAGGTGTTGAAGAGCAGAGTCTGCATACATGATTATTAGAAGGTCTGCAAGTTCTCGACACGTCCAGGAATGAACATGCCGTCCCCAATTGGAGCCGATGTTGATCATATTAGCCCCCCCTTTCTAAAATTTTGTCAGGCAGCCCCATAAAACCATTCGAAATCCTCTCCTTTAGCCTTAAAAGTCCATGTTTGGGCATGAAAAAATCAGTATCCACCTATCGTCGCCTTCTCTCGGCCTTGAAATTACATAAAAAAGGTCGTAAATTCAGATCCAAAAATATAAAAAGGCCCAGCCCCTTTCGGTTTGGAGCCCCTCAAGTTTTCGCTCCATATAACCCAGGCGCTCGACCGAGCGCTAAGCTCTATAGGCGCTTAATCAAACGAATATCAGGTGACCTCCGAGTCATCGATCTGCACAGATCGGACGACGATCATTCGTCTCTACCGTAGCCATAACCCACCTGCCTGCCGTCCGATCAAATGATGAAATCATCAGTCCACAGTCTATCTATCCTTGGTGGTCCCCGCGCTCCAAACACTGCTCCAAAACTAGCGGTTTATATCACACCGCCTTTCGGCGGTAGGTAGTATTCCTCCTTGGGCCAACGATTCCATACAATGCTCACCACGTGTCCCCAAGTACGGCCCCAATACCGCTCTCCATCGCGCATTATCATTCGGACAAAGACGCGCAGCGATATTCATCACCGCCGTCCATTCTGGGAGCCTTCATCCGACGGTCACCGCGCTCTGGAGCTGCACGATGTTTAGTCCAAGCCCATCGTACTCCTGGCCCACCGTCTCATTTCCCTCCGATGAAGTTTTAACCGTTGATCTTGTTTGAGATTGTATGGTCCAGATAATTTGCATGACCAGCGGTTGACCAGGTCTTCTTCCATGTCAGCATCCCACGTGTGCTTCGCATTCCCCCTCCGCCATTTATACATTACATTCAAATGTTTATTTTATTGTTTCACATTACAAATTCTGGCCAGCCCTTCTGCCACTATTTCCATTGCATTTTCTTTGTCACCACCCTGCATGTTTCCACCACTTCATCACGTCGCTCTGTTACATAGTCGCTCCCACTGCATTTCAGCCCTCCATTCACTGGTTTTCTTCACAGTTTTGTGTGTTTTACAGGTTTGTGTGTTTTTCAGGTTTAGATCTGGAGTTGTCTTTTGACATTCCATGCACTCTTATGTTATTTAGCTAAGTCTACAGTGTTGTTTAGCACAAGGTGTTCCCGAGCGAGAATCCCACCTCTTTCCTTCAGTGATCTATAAGGAAGAGTGTTTGTACTACATTCATCATTAGGCATTGGTGCCATATTATTCCTACTTTTTTCAGAACATCCATATTAAAAAATTGCACATTTCTGAAGATCAGTTTGAGAGGAGTTGGTTGTCCTTCAATATTTCGGTTGAGGAAATGGTGAAGGATTCATCCTATCACCTTGAGCTTCAAGATCAGCCTTCCAGTACTTTATATCTATATCAGGAATCATGCCATCTATTATTAATCTCCTAGTAGCAAAACTTTCATCAGGAATTGGGTAGTGCATTCTTGTAGATCCATGGGAGAAGGGAATTTGCTAGCATTTCAGTTAGTAATCTAGTGGAGGACCACTCCTTCACATTGTATGCATTATTTCCATTAGTCTTGAGCTTCATAGACATATTTTGCAGCAGGCTAGAGATATTTCTTCCTTTACAACACAATTTTCATAAGAAGTTGTGTAGCAGCAGCCGCAATCTTCAGAGGAGGATTGAGGAGCCAGATCTTGAGCTTTCAACTTAAGGATCTAGTGAAGGGATCAACCCTTCAAGCATAGATCTGATCTTGTGACATATTTCAGCCATCTATTTTTTATATCTAGCTTTAGATCTACATACCAAGCAGTTGTATAGTGAAACCCCAAGAGGGTGATTTTCTTATATTGACAGATATGAGAAATCCTTTTATGGGTTATCTTGGGTTGCCATCATAGAGCCCAGATCTAGAACCTTGGCATCATCAGAGCTCCAGATTTCTGTAGATATGCATTTCCCTTTTCAGCCTATAGTCATATATTCATTATCTTCTGAATGGACAATGCAGTATTTTCTTCCAACAACTCTCTAGTTACATAGTGCCTACTTTGGAATCTTTTCAGGGTCATTCTAGGCCATCTCTTTGGCTAGATTACCTCATATTTTGTACACTGTTGTAATTGAATCTTCTCCTATGAATAAAATGGCTCATCTATTCTATCTATATCTATGTTTATCATAAACTTACATGTACATTTTATGTGTTACAAATATTATGTTTGTTTATCAATGCATTATTCCATTTCGGGGATATTACAGTGGTATTGGAGCATGATCTTTGGCTCATCTTGTGGACATTTTGAAAACATATGAAAAGAAGATAGTAGAGATATACTATGGAGGGATTAAGTTTTTCCCCATATTTCATTAGATATATGAAGGATATCTCCAAATAGATCAATGAAACAAGAAGAGAAAGGCAAAGAGAAACCTCAATAAGGTTTCAAGATGAAGAAGGTCCCAATACTTCTTTTCAGTAACAAAGAAGACCAGAGAAGCAAAGAGCTTGACATTATTACACTAGACACGCTTTCTTTGAGAAAGAGGACTGGTTTGAATATGATGAAGGCTTGGGGCATGAGACCCTAACTGAATATCTGTCTGAATACAAGTCACATCCTAAAGCATTGAAGGAGAATATTTCTCTCCAACAATTTTTGCAACTCAAAGAAGAGAGGAGATCCAGGAGTAGCAATAGAAGAAAGAGACATAGATTGTTCTTGCATACATTTGATGGATCTTCCACAAGCACATTGAGGGCTTGGAGGGAAGAATTATATACATTCTTTCTAAAGTATCCTATATCAGAAAGAGAGGTTGTGGGTTTGCAGCACTGCACCTAGATGGTGAAGCAAAAGATTGGTGGTTCGGTCACTTGTCACACATGAAAGCGTCTTCTTATGTAGATTTTATTAAAAAACTAAAGAAGAGATATGGTAGTAAGAAACTAGAGACATCTCACATAGTGACATATCCCATCATCAAGGAGATAGTGCATGAATATTCAAGAGAAGATGTTCTCATTATCACTCAGGAGGAGGAGCCTCTACCACCACCAGCTACAGATGTGCTTACATCAAGAGGAGGATCAATTGCATCTTTGCAAGATCGTCTTGAGTTATTGACATTTGGATCCCCATGCATTACTCATGAGATGCATGGTGAGGATGAGACAGATACCAGCGCTGGTACAGTTGTAGAGATGGAGCCATCATCACTACAAGCAGTTGGAGACACCATTATTCCAGTTGGAGGAACTATTGTGGTCTTGGAAGAGGTTCCCACACATCATTTGATCCAAGTTATGCAACCACTTTCATCTCATATTTTTTTAGTACCTCTTATTGAAACTTATGGGGACATGCCATCAGGGCTATTACATGGCCAAGGGTTAGAACATCATGCTGATTTGGGGCAACATCATATCACTTCACAGAGGACCCTTGATCTAATCAAGGAGGAGATGAAAATATATCCCAGTTTGTCAGTGATGAACTACGTTCAACCCTTTGAGTTGAAGTGTAGAGTTTCAGAGGATGGGATGAGTATTGCCCTATGTACAGTGGCTAGCTATGAGTTCAACATTGTGCCTTGCTTTGAGACAACACATGTTTTATATTGTAGATCTACAACGCTGTTAATGAGCAGCAGTGAGAAGAAGAGGACCCATTCCTTATGGGAGAAATCAAATGGCAGCTTCATTCATGAAGCAATGGAGGAAAAGATGATATATTGTAGACATCTTGAGATGAGGAATATTTTCTCCTTTCTAGATGACACTTTCTCAATGAGAATCTCATAGCTCAAAGAGAAACTTCTACCTGCAGCAGAGGCATAACCTTATTGGTTTTGGAGGGCCATTGATGAGGAGAAGGTCTCATGGAGAGATCTCATTGGAGGTGAACTTCAACATATCATGGAGTGCAAATTTCTTCAAAAATTTGAGGAGGTTAGTGTCCTACAATAGGAGGATACCAAGTTTTTTTAGAATGACATCCATCATCCTCATTGGGATGAATGGTTGATGATTTGGAGCAAGGGGTTGCCAAACCACTTGCAGATATATGAGATAGGCCAGTAAGAAGCATGGTTGTGCTGTTTGATCTTAGGTGAGTATGGTTAACACCTAATGGATCACATTTTTCTAATTCATGCCTTACACATCATTGGAAGAATGCCAAAGAAAGAGGCATGGTTACTTTGGTTGTTGATGAGAGAGTTTGGACATCACATGATATATATTATGTCCTTTTATTTACTCTTTTTTGGGATATGTATCATGTCTTTACATGTATTTCTGTTTGGGATATATCTCATGTTCATGTATGTACTTAGGGTTGGGAGAAAGTATAACTCTCACATGATGTGGAATAAGGGAGATTGTTTGTATTATGTTGATGAGACATTTCACATGTCAATTACTATATTGTTGCTCCATGACTTGCATGATGATGATGTAAGGAGGCAGAAAGGATCCTTGTTGCTATGGTTACTATTGGAATAGTATGGACTGAATTCTTCCCATACATTGCATGTCATTGATGGAGTATGGAAACATGATGCCTTACGACGTTGGCTTCTATTGGGGGATTATGGTCATTGTACATGGTATGATGATGATGTGATGGGGCAGCAAGATTCCTTGTTAAGGTGACTTATCTTGAGAGAATATGGTGGCTTCTGTTGAGAGAGTATGGCTCTCACATTTATATTAATGTATATTTGGCATGGCAACAAGAAGCATTGTTGCGGTGGATTCTTTTGAGCGAGTATGGCTCTCTTATTTGTTTTCATGATGATCTAGCATGGAAGTAGGAGTTTTTGCTGCATTGGTTGTTATTAGGAGAATATGGTTTGACATTGTTCATGTTTTCCCATATGTCTCTACTTCCTGTTTTTCACTATGTTGATGTGATGTTTGATTCCTACATGGCCAACTGGGCTAATTATGAGAGCATTGATAGATGCAATCTACTCTATGTATCACAGGTTGGAGAGACAGTTCATGAGTTGGAATTTCCACTTCGGTAATGAACCACTTCATTTTGTGTATCTCATGTGTAGAGAAGATATTTGGTCTTCAAATGGTTGCCACTTGGAGATTCATTGATGAGGAAGGGTATCTAACTTTTCAGTTGGAGGTCATTCTAGACATTCTAGAGAGGCAGCTTTGGAGCTGGACATGCATCACACATTGTTACAGATGGGGAGGCCTTCCACATGAGGATGCCATTTGGAGGGAGGATGTTTGTTGTAGCATCCACTTTTTCATTTGCTTGAGGTCATGCAACATTTTTCCGGGGAGGACTGTAATATTCCCAATTTTTCCACAAGATAATTGGAATATTAGAGTTCTTAATTTTCATGATTAATTAAGTAAATAAGAGGGTGGAGGGACCCACAAAACCCAAAGATAAATAAAATCCACCTTTGATGTGTGTATGTGGATATTTTAGATCTAGATCTACATAATGGAGTAGTACATCAACTACTTAATGTGAAAGGAGTGGATATCATGTCTCATTAATTAGAAAGGTCATGGAGGTTGAAGCAGTCAACCAAGATCATGGAAGGAATGAAATATAATATCATAGAGAATTAATGATGAGATGATGGAGGAGTAGTGCATTTAATTCACACATGATGGAGAGGGTGATCATTACATTCACACATGATGGAGATCATGGAGAGACAACTCAGTCAACATGGAGACCTATGTCCACATGTACAACGCAGTTATGAGGTGGGCCAAGGCATGAGAAGGTTCAAAAACTATACAATGAAGATGAAGGAAACATAGAAGGCATGCTTTAGATTATTATTGATGTATGATCTATTTAGATTTGGAGTTGTATTTTGACATTCCATGCACTCTTATGTTGTTTAGCTAAGTCTGCAGTGTTGTTTAGCATAGGGTGTTCCCGAGCGGAAATCACACCTCTTTCCTTGAGTGATCTCTAAAGAAGAGTGTTTGTGCTACATTCATCATTAGGCATTGGTGCCATATTATTCCTACTTTCTGCAGAACATCCATATTCAGAAATTGCACATTTTTGAAGATCAGTTTGAGAGGAGGAGGTTGTCCTTCAATATTTCAGTTGAGGAACTGGTGAAGGATTCATCCTATCACCTTGAGCTTCAATATCAGCCTCCAAGTACTTCATATCTATATCAGGCATTAGGCCATCTATTATTCATCTCCCAGCAACAACACTTCCATCAGGAATTATGCAGTCCATTCTTGTAGATCCATGGGAGAAGGGAAGTTGCTAGCATTTCAGCTACTAATCTAGTGGAGGACCACTCCTTCACATTGTATGCATTATTTCCATTAGTCTTGAGCTTCATAGCCATATTTTGCAGCAGGCTAGAGAGCCTCCTTCCTTTACAACACAATTTTCATGAGTAGTTGTGTAGCAGCATCTGCAATCTTCAGAGGAGGATTGAGGAGCTAAATATTGAGCTTCCGGCTTAAGGATCTAGTGAAGGGATCAACCCTTCAAGCATAGATCTGATCTTCTGACATATTTTAGCCATCTATTTTTTAGATCTAGCTTCATATCTGCATACCTAGCAGTTGTATAATGAAACTCCAAGAGTGTGATTTTCTTATATTGACAGATCTGAGAAATCCTTTCAGGGTTATCTTGGGTTGCCATCATAGAGTCCACATGTAGAACCTTGGCATCATCAGAGCTCTAGATTTATGTAGATATGCATTTCCCTTTTCAGCCTACAGTCATATATTCATTATCTGCTAAAGGGAAAATTCAGTATTTTCTTCCAGCAGCTCTCCAGTTACACAGTGCCTACTTTGGCATCTTTTCACGGTCATTCTAGGCCATCTCTTTGGCTAGATTACCTCATATTTTTTACACTGTTGTAACTGAATCTTATCCTACGAATAAAATGGCTCTGCTATTCTATCTATATCTATGTTTATCATAAACTTAAATGTACATTTTCTGTGTTACAAATATTATGTTTGTGTATCAATGCATTATTCCATTTTGAGGATATTACACAACGGAAGAAAATCTATGAAACCCCAACTGTCAACACCTGTAGGAAATGAGGGTAGGGTTGTTAGAGAGGAACCTGTGTGAATTTTTAATGAATTCCTAAAGGTTGTGGACAGGTTAAACTCACTTGAAGCAGGCAAGTAAAAATTTAGGGCCAACACATAGTCCCTCACATTGGAAAGAATTAAACTCACATCCAAAGAGGGATTTACCTAAAGTTGTAGTTTATTTTCTCAAAGAAATGAAATATATTCCACTCTAAAACTATTAAGGTTTATCCCTAAAGAACAAATATTACAAAAATGAAAAGAATGAAATTAATAGACAAGAGTTGTCACCTGTTGCAAAAAAAATTCTTAAGAAGAGTCCGACAAAATCACTCTGAGTAATATTTGAAAGGAGTGTTGGAAAAATAGCCATGGAACCTGCAATATTAAAAATAATGGAATTGAGCTCGATATATCCATGGAAAAAAGAAGGCCATATATAATTTATTCAAATTCATAGAAAAAAAATTCACGTAAAAAAATAATTAACTATGATTTAAATGTTGAAACAAGTGAATGGTGTTGGAAAGAATGATCTAATCCAAAGTTGTGTCACCTCCCAAGATGCAGACCCATTCACAACACCAACCAAGGAGAAAATGGGTTGTCTAAGGTGCAAGAATGATAGTGTAGCTAATTTGAAACTACCGCCTCTCCATCAGACTGTCAATGGAAACTCGAACTCTCTAGGACCATAGATTTAATCCCATGCTTTCCAACTCTGTCACATCGACTTTGCGAGAGTTCAATTGATTTTTTTGAACATAAGGATTACAACATACCCTAAAAACCATAACATGTATTTTATTCTACATATGAAACATATGCAGTGATACACCAAATGATATTAATAATTGGGGTTTCATACTCATTTTGAAAGGAAAACCATTCATATGTAGACATTGAACATATATGTCTAGACGATTTTATAACTTTGGAAGTAAGTATGACTAATTAAATCAAATTTTAATTATGTTTCATCCAAACAAATGTGAATGGTAAATGTTAATTAAAAAAAATGAAAATTTGGGGGTATTTTACAAGCACTTACAAGTGGTATCAGAGTTGAAGGGTTCATTTTTATGGCCTAATTAAGGGCAAAAAAAGTAAAAATTATCGTCACGAATGCATTGAAATAATTCCATACATGACTTAAATTATCAAGGTATTAATCGATTAATTACTTAGGCCACCCTTAGCTACAAGACTGACTTATTGAGTGCTTATTAGAACAAACAAATGTTGAAATATTTTATTTGACAACAAATTATAATTAAGCAAAACATATTTTGCAACTATTGGATGATGAAGAAAAGTTTGAAAATATAGAACGATGAGAAAGTGTAGGAACCAACAAATCATAATATGGTACCGGATAAACTAATTAAAGTGTTATTTCCTACATTATGGTTATGTTTGAGAAGGAAAAATGGTATTGCATTTGAGATCATTCTGAGTAGTTTGAGATTATTTGTAAATGACTGGCTACTAGCAGTTGTGAGATTTTTTAAAATTACATAGGGATTATTCAGATACATAGTTTATAAGAGTGATAACGATATTTATAAGGATTTTAATCAAGAAATGAGACATGTATAAAAATGGGTTAAAGGTATTATTGATGTCAAAGCAAGTAACATTTAACTATAATACCACATATATTGCACCTATATTGGATGTTGACCAAGAAATTTATTAAAAGAACGAGTGAAGAAAAGCATGGATGATGACATACAATTTTGAATCATATCCCCGAGTGGCAAAAAAGTTATAAAAACACTCAACATGTTGAATGCATTTCATGGAATCAAGAACCTTGCAATATATATATATATAGAAACTATTGTTCTAGTTGAATGGGCATATAGGATGCTTATTATTACCAACCAATATATGTACAATATGAGTCAATTGTTGATCAGCGGTTGTGATTAATGTCAATCCAAGCAGCACTAGGGGCTACCCCAATATTGCACG
This sequence comes from Pinus albicaulis, assembly GCA_034641835.2. NCBI lineage: Eukaryota > Viridiplantae > Streptophyta > Pinopsida > Pinales > Pinaceae > Pinus > Pinus albicaulis. Next base: position 143,885 of record JAXQQM020092845.1, on the reverse strand, counting down.
GGAATTTTTACCTACAAAATTAATATATTCTGGGTCAATAATTCTTTTGATGGTTTCTACTTGTCAAGATGTTTCCGTTGATATATGGCACGCCACATCATTCTTCACATTTTGAGAGATATTCATGTTTGAAGTTTGTAACCCCAGTTAGTGGGATAAAACCCCATGGGGTTGTGGCAGGGGTCACTGAAAAGCCATAATTAATATTTTTAAGCTCCTAAAATCCCTCCCATGTTCACTTGTTGAAGCCCCTCTCAACCTAAGAATTTATATAAATTGTGATCCTCATATCCTCATGTAACGAATTTCGCCATCTTAAATAGGTCATCGTGGAATTTTCGCTCTAACATTTTTACTATGAAGGTTTAGAAGCTGAAATTTTTATGAGATGAAGCCAAAATCCCGAGGAATCTCCTATGAAAATTTCAGATCAAGGTATGCAAAATTTTTGGAGATATGATCTATGGAATTCAGTGTTTTTGCAGGCTCCTGAAATTCATCTTAGAGAAGTGACCTTGGGAAAATTGTCATAACTCTCTCTCCGAGTATCATATTGGAATTATGTAGAAAGTGGCAGATAGTGCATGGTATTTAGTTTTCACTCTATCAATTTCAGAGCTGAATAAAGAAACAGTGACACGTGGCATGCCGTAAAAGTTAGCTCTACTGAAACAGTCCATAATTAGGGCATTGTGAGAAATTGGGCATAAATATCGCTTGAAGAATCCAAATTGGGTTAGACCTGTGGAATTGGAAAGAAGACTCAGAGGAATACTACAGGACCAAAAATTAGATATTGGGGATCTGAAATAACACAGATATACCAGATTCAATATTGAGCTCCTACAAGGCAAGAAAAAGCTAGATCATGTGTTGTCAAGGGCTGAAAAGGACCAGAATTTCTAGGGCAGAAAAGAAAATCAAGGTGCAATAGAGGGTAGTATGAAAAGAGAAACAACCAAGGTGTAGAAAAACAACAAGAATTTCATCACATGAAGTCTTCAAGTGGGCAGCACTGCATACAGTCACTGTAAAGGTATCATTGTACTAAGTCATTGTAAATACATTATTGTAAAAAATGTTCTAGTGTCTATATGCCAAGAGTTGAAGAGGAAGTGTCGGGAGGTCTAGGATCATCATTAGGTGTTTGTGTCATAGTTGGGGTTATGGTCTAGTGTTTCCTCTTCTTCTACATCATTCTATATCATTGTAAAGTTGACCATTTTCCCTGGTACGGGAGTCCATTCTTCTTTTATTCTTCTATAGGGTGGTAGGGTGGTGCGAGGGTGAGTTGTAGCTCATTGGGTGTTGGGGCATCCGTGAGTTGACTACTGAAAAATCTCAGGCGTTGGAGCGTCCATCCAGTGGGAGCTGGAGAAGAATGCTTTTCTAGATTCTAGGAAGTTGAAGCTTTATTTTCAATTGGAGTTGAATATTAAAGAATTATTAGAAAAGCATTAGGTGGTTTTTGTCCCGGAGTGGGTTTCCACCTTAAAAACGGTGTGCATTTGTGTTCCTTTTGTTTACTGCTATCATTGTACAAACACTGATAGTAATTGAAGATTAACTAATGCTCTAATGGAAATAAATATTGATTCACCCCCCTCTCAGTATTTCCAACAATTGGTATCAGAGCTTGGTTCCTTCAATAGCAGTTTAACAGCTAGAAGGAGGTCATGGAGCATACTAAGAATGGCGTACCTCTATTCAATGAAAATAATTATGCGCTCTGGAAAGGAAGAATGGAGGTCTATCTCTTGGCGCAAGGTTACAAAGTATGGGACACTATTCAAAATGGATTTACATCAACCACAGATGAACAAGGTAAGAAGAATTTGGTAAATGATGCAAAAGAAAAGAATATTATTATCAATGGAATTATTGAATCTGCTTATCATAAGGTGTTGGGTTGTAAAACCACTAAAAATGTATGGGACAAGCTTGAGAATATATATACAGGTCACTCAAATTTCAAAGAAGAAAATATTAAAATCTATAGAGAAAAATTTGAGCAACTCAAAATGAAAGAAGATTTCAACTTTGCTGCATACTTCCAATATGTTGACGAAATAACCAATACTCATGAAGGATTGGGAGAGCCAGTTGACGAGAAGAATATTATACAAAATATTATTATTGTGTAAAATCATAAACGATGCAATTTTTCCCTCTTAACATTAAACATGAACCTATATTTGAGACCCTTAGGGCTCTCATCCTCTTTTTGATTCATTCTAAAAATTTCTTCTTTAAGATCATAGTTTTTATATTTTCCTAGAATTATCTTTTTCATATCATTCCATGATCTTATTGAATTAGTACATAGACTCATGAACCATTTAAGAGCTTTATCCTTCAATGTTGCAGGAAAAAATCTCATTTTTTGAGTGTGTGATAAGTAGCCATACGATCTACAAAGTATCTCAAAGTGATTTCACCATTTTTCTTTCTTACCAGCACCAGGTTCACCACCCATTTAGAGTATCTTAAGGGGAAGATGATCTTGGCTTGAAATAACTTCTTTATTTCCTTCTCGATAGCTCAGAGGAGAAGGGGGTTGATCTGTCTCAGCTTCTGCTTATAAGGCTTCACATCTTCCTTTAGAGGTATCTTGTGTTGTATAATGTCTACGTCAAAAGTATTCAGATCTTCGTATGACTAGGAAAATATGTCTTTATATGATTGGAATAGATTGAGATATTGACCTTGGTATTCTTCAGGAATGCCTTTTGAGAGTTTTACCACCTTCGGATCCTCTTCCCTGCCAATATTAAAATCCCTTACAGGCTCGTGGAGGATCATTTTGTTGGGGTTTACTGGGATGTCATTTTTTTCAAACAATCTCTCTAATGGCACAAGCCCCCTGGGGATGAAATTTCCTTTTAATTGCAGAAAATGGTGTCCAGCCAGTGTCTCTTCCCACATGGTTTTTGATTCTTCATTGTCATCCTCAGAGACTGAATCAATCACCATATTTGAAAATTCTCCTACCGTTTCCATGAAATGCTGGACCTGCTCTTCATCTTCGAAGACTTTCCAATGCTTTATGTTGTCTGCAATGGAAGGGTGGTATTTCACTTCAACCTCATATCTCTGCAAAGGATTCTATGGGGGGTGGAAATTACTATCAACCATAGCTAGGGAGTCTACCATTCTATTTCTATCCCTTGGCATGAACTAAATATTAAATGCAGAAAATAAATTCTCAACTAAATCCCATACAGCGTTCCTGTAGGCTCTGATTCGTGGGTGTTTAGTTTGGCATTGGCATTGGCTCACCACGAGCTCTGAATCTCCAAACACCTTGAGGTTTTGTATGTTCATATTCCACGCTGTCTACAACCCCAAAAGCAGGGCTTCATATTTAGCTACATTATTGGTGGCTTCAAATTCCAGCTTAAAGGAGAGGGGAAACGAGAATCCTTCTGGTGATATCAAGTGTACCCTGGCCCCATTCCCTTCTCGTGAATTGGCTCCATCAAACTGCAAGGTTCATACCTTATTTTCCTCTCTAGTCATAGGGCTCTTTGTATTATAGGAAAAATCTATGTTTCTTGCAAGAAATTTTCATCCTCCTCAAGCATAAGACAAGAGAATTCGCCCTCCTTACCATATACCTAATAATTTGTAGAACCATTTGCTTTGGTGACCATCTTCATGAATATGGATTCACGGTATAACCTTCTTTCCTCCCCAACAAAAACCGGGATAGTGGCATAAGTGAGGTCTAGTACTATGGATCCTCCAATCTTGGATCCCCAGGATCAGGATAGAAACATTCCAAACCGAGTTGGGATATCAACTACAACGATGTCCATCACCACACTCTTGGCCAAAATCTAGGCAAATTTTACTATCAGATATTTTATCATGCCTAAGAACTTTACCCTCTTGGAATCAAAAGAATACAAATATTTATAAGGTCTGGTAATCTTCAACCACAACTACTCCATGACATTCAATGGCAATAGTTTATGTGAAGCTCCAGAATCTAGCATGCAGTTATGTAGTAACAGGTCATGTGTAACTAGATACACATAGAATGGGGGAGTGGTTGAATCCAAATATTCTACATGAGGTCCAAATACTACCATGGGTATTTCCTCTTGGAGGTTGAGGTTGTTAGGGAGAGGGCCTACACTATGGGGAAGCATGAATTGAGACACTTGGGATTTGTCTAAAGGCTTCTTTAGGAGCTCGATCAGGGGATCTGGGATCTTGACCTTCTCTAGTTCCTTCTAGAGGTTAAAGGTCGTGGGAGGATTTTCTGCAATGAATTATTTGGACTACTATTTAGGGTGATCAGGAAGGTTCAAGGCTACGGAAGAGGAATTTTGGTTAGCAAGAGGATTATAACCTTGCTTTGTGGAAGTTTACGCAATGGCCTTATGAATTGTAGACTCTTCTAATGGCTTTTTCCCCTTACTGGAAGAACTAGAAGGGGTATGTTCTCTGGGTATTGACTCTTCATTTTGTTCTTGCACCCGGGTTCTCTTTCTAGAGGAACTGAGGTCACACTTCTTATGGAGCTGAGCTTGTATGAAGTCCACAAACTGCCTGCAGTAATTATCAATATCTCGATCCTCTGGGGGGAATTCCCTCTCTTCTTGCTCTTCTTGCAATGTGAGTTCACCTTCTTCATCTTCTGAATAAGAGAGGAATTGATCTTCTTGGTTGTCAGTGACTTCCTTGGCTTGTCCCTCCATTTCCCCTTCTAAGTATAGGGGAGGTTGGATGTGATCTTTCTACTCATTCCTTTCCCCCTGTAACAACTGTAGAGGGGGATTTCGGTATTGGGGATTAGACCCATGGTTTGAAATCATTTGGTTAGGATGAGGAGAGGGATTCTTAGCCTCCAATTAAATCTTCACCAACTTATTCAAGAGGTTCTTGATCAGATTATTCATCTCTTCAATTATATACTTTGGTGATTCCCTTTCTTTATTTGAGGTAGAAGCCTCCTCCCTACCCCTTCTCCTAGGCTCATGCTTTGTCCTCCCTTTGAATTTACCTATAGAGGCAAAGTTTTCTTCTACCTCCAGCGCATCAGTATGGATCTGATCTAGGGATGTATACTTTCTTTCCATTAGGGTGAAACCAAATTCTGGTTTAAAAGCTCCTGCAAAAACCACCTTAGTAGCTGCTTGTGGAGGCTTTATTTCAGAACGAAGATGATTATAAAGCTTATTGAACCTATTTATAAATTATGTTACATCCTAATTGTATCTCTTCTTGAGAGAATTGAACTCAATAAGAACATATCCATGGCCCCTCTTCTCTTCCCATTTTAGTGTGAAGAAATTATCCATTTATTCCCAAGTGGAGACTGCATTATTAACAAGAGATTTGAACCACTTTGGAGCCTCTCCTTCCAATGATTGGATGAAAAGCCTCAACACCAAATATAGGTGCTCCAAATTCACGTTTTTAGCAAAGGCACAAAAGTATTCAATATGTTTCTGTGAATAAGTACTATCCTCCTCGGTAAACTGAAGCAAGAGCTTCAAATAATATTGAGGCATGTCATGCAATACTTGAGGCAAAGCCAATGGAGCATATTTTTTGAGGAGGAAGCCAGGTAAAACCATGAGGGGTGGTGGTGGTAAGTTCTAAGGATGATTTGGATGTGGTACAATAGGTATATGCTGAGTAGAGGTTTGGATATTTATCTGTAATGAGCTCTAAAGTGTTGTAACTTCTTTGACTTCTTCATCCTCTGGGGTAGAATGTAGAGGAGGCAAAGAAATATCAATGGATTTTGCTTCATATTTTATGTCTGAACTAGCTAAATAAGAGGCTTCTCGAGGGTACTCAAGTACACAGGCTGTAGAGCTAGGAACATAGATATCTGATTTCTGGGAAGAGGAAGGTGAATCTTGTAGAGAAAATGAGGGTAGGTCAACCTGGATGGGTTGCTTCTCCCTCCAGATTCTCTTGAATATAGTATTTTCAAGATCAGATACATAAGGGGTTATCTCTTGAGAATTATCTGATGGGGTATGAGGTCCGGTGTAAGCCAGGATTACGCTTGATTTGAACTTTGATAACAGTGGAGTCGCCAAGGTGAGGGCTATGCAACTCTCAACCCTTCGTGCTCACCTAATTTAAGGGTGAAGATAATGTCATATCCCAGGGAAAGGTTTTCTAATTCGTTCCCCGGAAACGTCACCAAAAAGATGTTGTAGCTCCTAAAGATAGCCTTGAGGTGCAAAATACCTGTGCCTAGGACATCTTAAAAATCGGAGGTTGAATGTGAACAATTGCATAAAATGCCTCTGAAAAAATATGGAATGAGAGAACAATGGTTTTGGTGGTTCATGGATGGAGAAGACCTTGGAGTTGATTCATTTGAATTACCTATACTGTGAGAGGGCTCAAGAGGCCACGAGGCTTGATGGATTTCAAATGGGCCAAGTATAAAACAATAAGAAGAAAATTTTAAAATATGTAGAGGAATTGAGAGAGAATTGAGAAGGAATTCACGAGAGACATGCTTAAGATATTTAAGAATCTATCCCCTATGAATTGAAAGGAAACGGATATGAATGAAATATGGACAATCAGCAGAGGTTTGTGGAGCACGAATTAAGGAAGAGAAAAAAACTTAGCACATGAGCGTTAACACCTTAGTGTTAGACTGACATGAATTCATGAATAAAATTTGCAAACTACTGGCAGCTACATTACATGAACCCTCATAGAAGCATAGCATGAAAGATGATTATACATGAAAAGAAATTAGTGATAAAAAAAGGAAACATATACATACTACTCAATCCTCCATCTGGAATCCAAATATCAGCTATGTATTCATATTAATTTTGAACAACTCTCTCAAATATGTGTCTTAGAGCACAGTGAGCACAATTATACAAAACTACAACAAAATTCTTCAAAATTCCAGAACCTTTCTTTCATCTAAGAACTCACTCCATATAGAGCTCTCCCTGAGGGTTTAATATTGAATATTCTGTCATGATTGCCCCACACAAGTGAAATCAAAATATCCTAACAAACTATCAGAGCGTGCTTCAAGAAATCTCCCTTGCAACAAAAAAATCAAAATAGAAATGGGTAAAATTGAGATTTTACCAGCAAAACATTATTATCTAACAGTAAAAATAAACAAAACAATTGGCCACAGAGGCCAAATCCCATAATCTTCAAAGGGGTGGTGAGAAATGGTGAACGATTTAGACTTCACCATGTAATTCCATCTGTTGTTCGACATCCTCCACTCTCTGACTCTCATGATTTTCACTCGTCGTTGCGGAATGGTCAGTTGCTTTGTGTACATTGAATTCTTTAGTATGGAGCTCTTGGAGGGGCTACATAGACTATTACCGTGTGCTCCACCAAATAAACACTTGTGCTGTATTTGAAAAATTGGGATCAGTATTTCGGAGGGGGTCTCTAGTGGTAAACAGTATTAGAGAAGGGGGGGTGTGAAATGATGAGAGGATGGCACATGGAGGAGTGGGTGGTAATGAAAACCGCCTATTTTGGGACCCCCCCCCCACATAGTTAAAGTTTGAAGGCATTGGGGGGGGGGGGGGGGTCTGAAATGTGTTAAGGGTCGTCGGATGTATTGGGGTGGAGCAGAAGTGAAGGCAAGATGGCGGAAACGGGTGTAGGTTTAACAGAATTGATTTACATTGAAGTGGGCGAAAGAAACACCATGGGAGTTACTGCTGACATGGAAAAGTGGTGGGAATCGTGCCCACAAAGCGCATATCAAAATATTTAGCTGGGAGCAATGGGTGGTAAACGTTAAAAGCTGTGGGGAGCAATGTGCAATGACGGGGGAAGGTGGGACCCAACCGCAGCTCACAGATTGCAAATCTTAACACTAAACAACGGAGGTAAAATTTAAAGGATGCGAAGTGCGAAGCATGTGGGGGGGGGGGGGTAAGTGACATGGCAAGGGAAAGTGGGACCCGCTGGCATCACACATCGCAGAATTTAGCATTTTGGGAATATGGTAAATTATTAAAACTGCGAAGTGTAGTTTGCGCTGAATGGAGTATGATGTGTCAGGAAGTGGTGGAGCCCACTGCAATTGGTGAGGTTATGATATGTAATATGCATTGGAGAGAACCATGAAGTGGGGGGGGTGGAGCTATTACGGTGGGGCCAACTGCATTGCAACTTAAACAAAAAAATTTACGGACACTTAAACGGTAAGTTATAGACTGCAATATGTGACATGCAACGCGCTAAATGCTGTAAAGTGCAGAAAATCAAAGGGTAAGAAAAATGTGGAATACAAAGTTTTGCATGTGAATCTGGGTGATGTATCAATATTGGATGGGTCCCACCAAGTCACATCGGCGGTAAGATAAGTTTCGGTAAGTATTTAAGATGTAAAAGATAAAACTTGCGGGGAGCAGGATTGCAAATGAAGAAATGTAGCGCGAGACTTTAGAAAAGGGAAAGTGAAGGGTAAGAGAGGGTAGATGAAGGTAAAGAGGAAACATCAAATGAAGGAGGGCGTAGGTGAAGTTTGCTCACCATTAAACCTTATCAGCCACATGTTCCCCTTTCTACTGAACTGAGATGTAGATTGATTCCCTTGAAGCTCTTTAACAGTTAGGAATTTCCTTCCTTTCTCCTTATCCCCTTTGTATGTGATCACAGGCCAACATAATGCAACTAATGCGCTACCCGTCACTAGTATAGTGTGCAATGGTCATCAGTAGTACTGAGAGGCACCTCATCTCCTCTGAACCAAACGAGAGAATGCGTAATTGACCACTAGAAATCTAAAAATATGTAGGAGAAAGTATATCATCCCTAATGTATCTTTGAGAGTACGACAACTGACTCCCTGCTACATAACTGAAAGGGACATCTAGGAACTAGGGAAAATATTTCCCTCTCCTAGATAGGCCAATAATAAAATAAATGTCTTCCTTAGTGGGCTCGTACCACTGGTCAAGACCAACTCAGAAAGCTTATTGGTGGGCATCCCACCTGTAGATCAACTATCCCAATAACCCACTATGCCCCTTCAGGGATGTATCCTCCTCGTAGAACTTAAGGAGGCCTACCTCCCTTAAGAGCAACTGGGTGGGTGCCATAATAGGGTGAGGGTACAAAAGTCTCTCTCTCTCCCTTGCCTGCCACTGTTGAATCATGTTATAATAGTCCTCCATATGCTATTGTTGTTGCATTTCCTCTCTCTCTTGATGTCGCTGAACAATTCACATATTAAATACATATTTTTTATTAAATGATATATATTTATATATATAATTTTTATTGAGAAAAAAACATTTGGTGTGCCCAAAATAACAGTCACGCACTGCTATCGGTGCATACGTATTTATCACGCATTGCCCATGGTGAGCATGAAAAAACTTCGCGCACTGTACAAACATAAAATCTTTTTTGTATGGTGCGTTAACCAAGCTATCTGCCCTAAGGCGGTTAGTTTGGTCAATGCATTGCCTGACAGCTGTACATAATTCCCGGTGCATTTTGATAAATGACCACAACATTGTACAACTGTACATTATGTGCTATTTTTAAAAAATTATATGGTCGGTGCGGCCTGCAACCGACACACAATGCACTATTTTAGTGTTAAAGTGGTGCATGTTTTCTTGGTGAAACCACACCTAGTTCTGGTGCGGCTTGTAAATTTACAGGCAACACCACAAATGGTGCGAGCCAAATGACTCGAATGCACCACATATAATTTTTGTTTTTTTTTTTTTTTAAACGTTAAATTTTAAGTTAATTTGATAAATTAATCCACTAAAAGGTTAAGTTATTGAGAATCAAGTAGATTACCTGCACATTTTCACATCCTAGAGGCATATTTTCTGAGGAATACTAAAAATGAAATTGCCCACCATTTTCAAAAATTCAGACTCCACACAGTGAGCAATGGATGAAAGCAATGAAGGCAATGGGAGCACCGATGGTAGGGTGCCTGAGAGAAGAAAAACACCGGTGCTTGAGAGCTCTAGAGAATTGAATAAGTAAAAATGAAGTTTTTTATGACTAGTATTTTTTTTTTTAAATTAACCCTTTTTCGATGCGCTTGATTACGAGATGCACCAAACAGTTGTATCAATGGTGTACTACACTTCATTATGGTGCGCCGAATTAATAGGACACACATGGATGGTTTGTACGCAGAGCACAATGTCTAGGTGTACCATTTGATAGTACGCACTGGTGCGCTGGATTACTAAGACGCACCAGGCCAGTTTGTATGGAGAGCACAGTGTGTCGGTGTGCCATTTGATAGTATGCACCAATGCACTTTATATAAAACACATCGGTCCATGGCATGATTAGAAACACACCGCAAAAAGGCATCTGCAAAATCCTCCAGCCACCAAACTCCTGTAGTGACCTCTGCTACCAACGGATATCTGGGCTATTTTTATAAGGGCTTCCTCAAAAACACCCATTAGAGGGTATTTTCCTTATAGTGTATTTAATAGGGTGACAATTCCTCCAAGAAATTGTGAGAAAGGTTGGTCAGATAGAGGCTAAGAATTGGTTAAGTATTTGAATGATTTTTCATACATCAGAGTGAGACAATCATCAAAGTGTAGAGGTTTCTTAGTGAGAGAAAAAATTTGTATTGTTTCATGGTCTTGACTTTATACAATATATAGATAGCGGGGTTTTTATCAGTTTCTTTCCCCAGATACATCTTGTGTTGTGCGATTAATTATTTATTTCCCTTACTTTTTATGTGATTATGCGATCATATTTACTTTTCGTAAATTGTAGAAGTATTCAATATTTTTTTTTAGTACATTACAAGATCATATTGAATCCCTTTGTATAATTTCTAGATATTCAAACTAGTCATCATAAATAACAATATCCCTTGAAACTTGAATTCTGTTTCACAACATTTGAAGATCATACCCTGGATCATAAATTCAGACAAAGCCACTTGCTCAAATATCTTGGATACTTCTCCAAATGTAGCATGGATTTTTTAACACAAAATATAAATTAAATTTCTTCCACATAAAATTTGACTTTTCTTTCACTTTTATCAAGCGAGAGTGAATCATAGAGCTGATGGAGATGTATAGTGGCTCGGAATTGATATGGAGAAAATTTTTATTATTATGGAACTATGTAATAGCTCTTCCATAGAATTTTAACTATCTTCAGGGCTTGTAATCCTTTTAACACTACAAGAAAAAGCACATTGGTGAGGGTCATGCTTGTGACGGACCTTTAAGGTCCGTCACCAGTGTCACATATGGTGATGGTCCTTAAAAAACCGTCACTGTAAGTGTATATAGTGATGGTCCTTTATGGTCCGTAACCAAAGACACTTTCAATGACACTTTTGGTGAGGGTCGTTAAAGGCCCATCACTAATTCTCTCTTTGGTGACACTTCTAGTGACAAACTTTTAATGACCCTCACCAATGCTCTTTTTGTTACTTTTGGTGACGGTCAAAAAATGTCTGTCATCATTGATCACTAAAAACCGTCACTATAAGTGTATATAGTGATGGTCCTTTATGGTCCGTCACTAAAGACATTTCACTTTTGGTGAGGGTCGTTAAAGGCCCATCACTAATTCTCTCTTTGGTGACACTTCTAGTGACGAACTTTTAATGACCCTCACCAATGCTCTTTTTGTTACTTTTGGTGATGGTCAAAAAATGCCCGTCATCATTGATCATTCCAACGTGTTTTTGATGACACTATGTGCCTGTTATTATTTTTTTTGTCAAAAGATAACGATTTAATACCATTATTGTGGAGTATTTTTTATAATATGTCCAAGGCCATAGTGGTTAGGGTCAATCAATTTTTTTAGAAGTAATTAGTGTGTATCATTTCCCTCAAGTAATGACTAGTCGAATAGAGATTTCCTATGAGTCAACACATGATTCATATTAAGTTTATTATCTAGTAAATTCCCTTTAGATAAAGTTCCACTATTGTGTGTAGGAAATATATTATTTAATACATAATCAAGCTTTGACAATTCTATTAATGAGAAAGACCTAACAATCCTCAACAATCTGGGAACACCTTAAATTAATGCTTTGGCACACACTAACATTTCTTAGCACCCCACATGTCGTGGAACATCATTGTACCTAGAACATCTTGTGATGACACTGACGCCCAAGCACATGGTGGCATGCACTAGCACAACATGGAACACTCCTAGCATGTGTTGGCATGCTGCATATAGTCCCTAGCATGCCCTGGAACACCTTGGTTCAATGCATTGACATACATTAGCACTTGGCACACAATGCCACTTGGCATGTATTGGGACCTATTATTAGTGTGCCTAGTATGCCCCTTTTCAAAAAGATAAAGTCTTGACTTATTAACCCTCTTATTGGTTCTTCCTTTTGTTTCCTTGACACATATTGACATACCCTGGCACCCTGTGCCTATTAACATAGCTTGGCACTATTAATTTTCACATGATATAATTAGCACACCCTGGAACTCCCAAGCACACTTTGGGAATTCTTGACATGCCTTCATATTCCCTAGCATGTCTTACCAATGCTTAGCATACCTTGTCACTCCCTCCTTGGCATGACAACTAACATTCATTAACACTAGTCTCTGGCACAAGCTCCTCATATTCATTAACTTCCATGAATTTTTACCTAGTGCTCCCTTAATGTTTTTTCCTATTAATCCTTAACACTCATCAACATGCATTATCACTCTTTACCACACCTTAGCACTCTTCAACATTCCCTTCCACTTCATAACATGCATAACACTAGTCCCTGACACATATTGGCACTTGGAAAGTCTTAGCATGATTGGAATACGTTGAGATGCCTCGATATGACTTGTCATGGTTTAATATTAAATTTATTTGTGATGATCAATTGTTGAAAAGTAGACGAGAAGCAACAAAGGAATACTTGGCACTTAGAATGCACTAAGACTTTGCACTTGGCACCTATTGCCCCCTAGTGTTGGTGTGCCTAGCATGCCCCTCTTGGAAAATGTAAATTGATGACTTATTAAACCTCTTATGTGTTCATTTCCTTGTAGTTTAAATTTCTTCTCCCTTTTGTTGTCTTGACAGTCCCTGACACGCATTGAAACACCCTTGCACATCTTGGCATGCCTTATCACTTGGCACATCGTAGCATGTTTGACATGTATTCCCACTATCTAGCACATCAAGGGGGTGAAGAGAGATTTAGTCCTAAAGTAGGTCGAGTATGAGGGCCAAGTAAGGGTTGCTAAAGGGAGGTCATGATCATCCTCCAAGAGCAAGATCATCATGTGAGGGTTCAAAATAATTTTGCATACCTTAATGGTCATTTTGTGCTAGGAAGTAGGATGGCATATTGTTGGTTCTCTTCTGGAAGATCGAGCTTAAGAGAGGTTTCTCATGAGAATTTGGGCATGTGATTTCAATGGTGTCTTTGTGTGAAGGCTGCATAAAATTATGAAATGTTGAAATGTGCAACAAGAAACTGTGAGATTGGAAACCAGAAAGGACAAAAAAAAATGCACCCATATTGGTGAGGATTTTTGATGCACCATGAGTGAGGAATGTGGGGCGTCTAATTTATTTTTCCCTTAAATAAATTGGACAATAAATTTTAATTTCATCTCATAACAACTTGTGTCAGTTAATTAAGTCATGATGACCAAGTTAGCTCAAGAAATTCAAGTACTTGAGGGTCTAAGATGAGGCATCTAGAGGGATTCTAATATTTTTTGGGTCCAGTTGAAGTTGATGCATCAGTGGGGTAGAAGTGTAATTAACTCAATTAAATGAGTTAAAATTAGTTTAACTAGTTCTAACTGAGTGATGAGCTAGTGAGAGGTCCAGTGAATTAAATTATATTTAATTCACAATGAGTGATCAATCATATAACTGAAAATTCGCTATTAATAGTTGCATGCATGTCAGTTTCGAGGAATACCCAGCTGAGACAGAGGTTAAAGGGAACATAACTATCAGTTGTATTCAGAAAATTTTTCCCATGTGCAATTATAAAGTCATTTGGTTGCCATGATGGATTGCAAAATCAAGGAAGACTAATTTTCCTAATTAATAAGGAGTTAATTCCCTAGGAATTTCATGAGCAAGGCAGGCTAAAGTAAGGATGAGAATTGGCTAAGTACTAGACTGAGTTTGCCTAGATCAACGGGAGACAATTAACAGAGTGTTGGAGAATATCATGAGAGATTAAGCATTAATTTATTGTTTCATGATTCATTGACTTAATACACAACAGAGATAGAGGGGTTTTGAGCAGTTTCTTTCCCCAAAGACATCATGTTGTTGTGCAATTGATAATTTTTTTCTCTTACTTATATGTGATAGTGCGATCGTGTTTTGTTTCTGCAAATTGTAGGAAGGATTCAATATCTTGTTTTAGTAGATTACAAGATCAGATTGAATCTCGTTGGTTAGATTTTCTACATGGTATCAGAGCAGGAATTTTTTGGGCGGTGAAGAGAATATCTGAATATATTGGTGTAATTTTTTTTTTTAAATATATAATATTTGGATTCCTTGCGAAAATCTACCCAAAAAAAAAAAAAAAAATAATCGGTTGAATTGGAGCTCGGATGAGGGAGATATCATCGATTTAAAATCAAATATTTTTTAGAAACTTTTTGTAATGTCGGGACAATTACACTATGCGCGAGTTAATAACCTATATGTACTTGAGGTACCAGATGCATGCAAATCTTTTAGTAGAAAGGTAGAAGTTAGAGACTTGGTGGTTTAGAGGGAGCATAAATTACCTCTCAACATGCATCCTCAGGAGAAGCAGAGAGGAGACCGAGTGGAAGCGTCCACTCAAGCAGAGACCTCCATGAGGGGGAAATTTCAAGCTAGATGGGAAGAGGGAGCAGCCATACCTCGAGGTGTATGGTGGGGTGATGTGTAAGCATAATCCCAAGATAAGAAATTTGGGCAAGGTCCATTGAGATGTCGTGCCTCATGGATCGAACTTGGCTACGAGGAGCCCACAGTACAATAGTAGTAGGAACGATCAGTTATATTGATGTAGTCAGATGTCAGCAAGACATAAATCAGAGTGATAGATGTCAAATACTGGAGCACAAATCAGAGTTAGCAACAGTTCAAAGGGCACGGATGTAGATGTCAGCAGTAGCGCAGAGAATCTAGTACCAGACAGGTGCAATATGTTGAATATTGCAACAAGAAACAGTGAAGGAGGCATCCTGAAACATCTTTCCTAACCTTAGTTGGAAAGTGATCACCTAAACTAGGTGGGGGCCACACAAGTGATTTTTGTCGCAAAGTCTATTTTTAGACTATGTCTATTTTTAGACATATGGATCATGGTCTATGAGTTGCAGGATGCTATTTATGGATGATTGGTCGAGTTGGTAAAAATAGATGGACCTCTATTTTTTAGACATTGGGCGGTTTCTATTTTTAGACTGCCGGGCTAAAAATAGAACAGTCAAATATTATTAACCCTTAATAATATTTAGACTATAAACATTATCTTATCCTCTTGGAGCACTTCAGTTTGATGCTTGGATGTGGCACATGCAGCTGACAGAAGGAAATACGCTTTTCCTAAGGGTTAGTTGAGCTATTGCATGGTTGACTTGAGTTAGAACTCATGTGGCAGAGTTTGGTGGAGTTGATGAGACAGTTGGTGGAGTTGTGTTCTGTTTAACTTAGTTGAACTAGTTGTATTTAGTCTAACTGAAAAATACACTAGTGATGAGTGGTATGAATTAATTATTAATTAATTCACTAATTATTAACTCATAAATCAACTAAAGAATACATCAGTTAACTGCAATGCATGGACAGTTCAGTGGAGACCAGTGTTAGAGGTGGGTGAAAGGGTGAGTCTACTATTAGTTGTGACTATAGCTGTGCATGAGATTTTCACACACATTGATTGGGATTGCGCAGTAGAGGCAGGTAGACAGGTGGAGCAGATTGGAGCATATGATATGTATGATCTGAGCTTGTTTTGTGTGTAGCATGTGAGATAGTGCTGAGAGCTTGTGAGGAGCTTTGTGCTATGTACTGTTACATGTTCTCTATCATTATAATATACAGATAGTTTGGGGTTTTCAGCTGTAAGCTTTCCCCATTACATACTGTGTTAATATGTGTGCTTGATTATGTTTTTAATGTGCGCATGCGACTGCTTCTAACTCCGCAAATTGATGATCAATGGTAGAAGAGGTTATGTATTATGCATGAAGCTAAAATAGTGTGTAATCATGATAATCTCGGTGAATAACTCATCTATTATTCAAATTTCTACGCAATAGCTAGTAGCAGTCAGAAGACTCTCATGACAGATGCATTATACTAATTTAGTTGTCCGGAGGCTATTCAATTTCAGGATTTGCAGGTGCAAACAACACTAGAGAAGTGTAGTATGCATGAAATTCCAAAGGTACCGGATGGGGATAGATTGAATTCCTTTCTTGTTGAGAGGGAGTGTTTAAATTTGCAACAAGAAACAGTGAAGTTGGCAACTAGAAAGGACAAAAAAAAATGCACCCACATTGGTGAGGAATTTTGATGTACCAGGAGTAAAGAATATGAGGCGTCTAATTTATTTTTCCCTTAAATAAATTGTAATTTCGTCTCATAACAACTTGTGTCAGTTAACCAAGTCATGATGATTGAGTTAGCTCAAGAAATTCGATTTAAGGTGTTAGAGGTGGATATTGGTGGCCACCCGCCTATTCCACTTGGGCCCTCTCCATTGTCTCTTTCAGTTTTTCAGTTTTCTTAATTATAGCACAATTTACTATTTTTGTCAGTTTTTCGGGTCCTAAACTTCCGGAACCGTTTTGAGACCCCAAACGACGTTTTTTGGGCATGAAAGGTTTCATGATTTCATAGAAATCGCATTAGAAATTGTAGTCCTCAGAGATATATTTCTAACGAGGTATCATGTGCGTCAAACGAAGATAATATGACCAAGTTACGACCCCAGGAAGTTGGCTACCCAACTAACCCCAACGGGGCCCATAAACTCTTGGTGTTACATCTCCTCGGGTTAGGGTTTTGGTTGATTAGGGTTTTATCTTATTTTTAAATAATAAAAATACCCTTCATCCTTATTGTAACATAGTTCAAAGGAACATAACTATCAGTTGTATTTATATAAAATTTCCCATGTGCAATTATAAAGTCATTGGGATGCCATGATGGATTGCGCAATCAAGGAAGGCTGATTTTCCTAATTAATATGGAGATAATTCCATAGGAATTGTGTGAGCAAGGTAGGCTAAAGGAAGGCTGATAATTGGCTAAGTATTAGACCGATTTTTCCTAGATTAGCAGGAGACAATTAGCAGAGTGCTAGAGAATCTCAAGAGAGATTAAGCATTGTATTGTTTCATGATTCCTTGAATTAATACAAAATAGAGATAGAGGGTTTTGAGCAGTTGATTCCCCAGATACATCTTGTGTTGTGCATTTGATAACTTGTTTCTCTTACTTATATGTGATTGTGCGATCATGTTTTGTTTCCACGAATTGTAGGAAGGATTTAGTATCTTGTTCTAGTACATTACAAGATCAGATTGAATTCCGTTGGTTAGATTTTCTACATGAAATAGAAGATAGGGTTGATACCATCCTGCCTTGTGGTGGTTAGTAGGCTGCAAGGTCTTTGATAAAGACCAACATAAATGGAGGAGGGCTTGCATTGTAATTGAGAGCCATAATAGAAGTCGACACAGGTGTAATATTGATTGAGCTAACCCTAATTTGAGGGTCGACATTGAGATCTGAAGTTCATGTCAATATTTAGTCAAAGAAATGCCCAAAATCTATGGATCCATATGAGTTAGGTCGAGTCTCTTATGGAGGCAAAATCGTGTTTTTTTATGTGTGAATAGGGTTTGTTATACAACAATTAGAAGTACATAAGTATAATTCCCTAGTTAGGACAATTTCCTAACATGTTTAGTTCATAAGGTATGCCCTTAAGATTGTGACAAATTTTCATAGAAGAAGACGATTTGTGACTCTTAGAGTGAGTTTTATTTATAATGCAATAAAGACCACATATCTGGAAGATGGTTTTCAGATTCAGTATGTGTGGAGACAATAGATCCAAAGGATGGTGGAACTTGAGCAGAAGATTGAGCATGCAGAAGAAATGTCCCATATGAAGAATGGATTGACATGCAGAGGAGTTGATTTTGGTGGACTTTCCATAGATTTTTAGACAAAGATCTGAAGAAACCTATGAAAAATTAGTAAATGAACAGTTAGTGGCTGATTTGTGACCCTAGTTCAGTCATCTATAGATTGTTAGAAGCATGATAAGAGGAGTAGTTCATATTTGTTCATAGATTGGACAACAAATTAGATCGAATTGTCAATACACAAGAACAGTGATCTTTAGAGGACTCAAACCACTGTTAGGTGGAAGATTTGAAGAGCCATAGATGAAGACAATATTGTGGGCCCTAGATCAGTAAAAATAATTGACTATGGTTGGGCAGATTGATGGTAGTCCAAGTACAGTTGGAGGGTTGTTAGGTTATTGTCAAAGAAAAGCCCTGACTCTTGTTCTGGTGAAGGACAACAAAATTGGTAGAAGGGTAGTTGTATAGGGCCTAAGGATGTGTAGACTTTGAAGGACTAAAGTAACAGTCAAGTGGGCTAACCAACTAGCCCTAGTTCACTATATTGTAGAGGATTGATTCAGAGAGAAGAAGGGCAGCCTCCATAGCCCTAGAATTCTCATCTTGGAGTTGTATTATGGAAAAAGTGGCATACCAAAGAGTTGTTCACAAATGGAATTGTGAACAAATTGTTACCACTCAAACTAGTAGTGGACCTAAAAGGGGTTCCTAAGAAGGCAACTGCTAGGACAAGGGAAACGATGGAGGCTTAGCCCATTGTCACCACAGCTAAGGCTCCTTACTCTTCACGGAATTTCACCGATGGGTGGAGTCCCAGTAGTTTAGGAAGTCATCTGTAGAGTATAGGTCAATGAATATGTGGGAAGTGACCCTCGAAACCATTTCCCTAAGATAAAATAAAGAGTGGGACTTGCTTTCCTTTTAAGCAAGGGAATTTATCTTCTAGGGGGAGAGGAGGGGGATTGAAGGGTTGAGGGAGAAGAAAAATACTTATG
This sequence comes from Pinus albicaulis, assembly GCA_034641835.2. Taxonomy (NCBI): domain Eukaryota; kingdom Viridiplantae; phylum Streptophyta; class Pinopsida; order Pinales; family Pinaceae; genus Pinus; species Pinus albicaulis. The sequence continues at coordinate 124,780 of JAXQQM020092845.1, read as the reverse complement.
AAGGAAGTTCTCAATCCCTAAAATCCTTTGGGAACTTGGATTCCCAAATGGTCCTTGATGAAAGGCCTTTGACACCAAATGGGACCACATGGGGCCAAGTGGACCCAGCCCAGGTTCGGGGATGGAATTTAGCAAGAAATGATGTGCCTATCCTGGACAAGGTGAGGTGAAAGGATCAGACAAATTTTTTTACTTCAATAGGTCAAATTGATCCTGCTAGGTTCTATCCTTGGGAACACCTAGGAAAAACTTGATCCTAGAGCTAGGGCTTGAGGTATCCGGATATTCCACCATCAGAATTGGCCCAAGTTCTAAGGAGAGTGAGGGCACCTAACAACATAGCTACCCCTAGGATATAGAAGTTTTCCTCTAGCTAGATTCTTGGGAAATTGTTGCCAAGGTGACCTAATGGGACTAGACCTAGGGAATGTGAAAATCTCTTAATCTAAGAAACCCTGCTGCAGTATCTTGATTTACTTCTCCTACTTGAATTAAGTTACAAGTTAATTTCTGAAATATTCAATAAATTAGCGAAGTAAATAGTAAATACAACTAGCAACCTACACATACATATCAAATATTGAATAACATGCTCATAGACAAAGTGACACACGAATTTTCTGGACAACTGTCCCGAGAAAAAAACCCAATGTGTGAAAACCAGTGCAGCTAGCTCTAGAGGGTTTTCATTATTATGCATAATCTAATTACAACAATCTTGGGCACCAAAACTAGTTCACCCAACAGAGAAATACAAATGGCAATAATACGCTGCTTTGAATCCCTCTGTGTCAGCCTGATTGGCCTGTTTCGGCCTTTGCGCTACTCAGTAAAGGCCTACATCACACCTGAAGAGCTTACACTACCCCTGTGCTACCCTGACTAGGCTTGCATCAGCCCTGCATGGCTCTTGCTGCCTCTACGCTGCCCCTAGTGGGCTTTGGCTGGACTGAGTGGCTTCTGGTACCCCTGCTGCTCTGGCTGGCTGGAATGCTTATGTAGAAAAAACATAGGTAATAAATAAGGCATTGGCCAAAGGTAATGCATAACAGTAAGAAAAATTGAAGAAATGAAATGAAAATAGATCAATGTCCACAAATAACTGAAATAGCTCAATGGGACTAGAGAGTAAAAGCTTTGACAACAACAATAAGTGCTTATAGCATCAGCTAAGATAACATAGGAGACTAGTTCATGAGGTTAAAATGTTGTATAATTTTTGGCACAGGAAAACTGTATAATTGTTAGAGTAAATCTTTGTAGGTACCATTAGTTGGTGATCATCGATTATCATTTTATTTCATCAAATACCCTGATGAATGGGCCTTACAAGATATTTGCGTAGACAAACGCCACAGAAGTTGTGTGATGGAAAAATATTCACACTATATTGAAGAAAACACCTACCAAATAAGGATGACATTTCAAATGGGGCAAGAAACAATAGAGAGATAAACATCGAAAAAGTTAAAATGCAAGGTCAACAGGAAAGAAACTAGGTAGCATGGTAGAAAGCACAACAAAGAAAATTATAAAAGTGGAAAACCCTACAAATTAGCACCCATCCAAACATCACCACAATTTTTTCTTTACTCTAAATCTCCAAATTCATCAAATTATATCTTGTATTCAAAACTGATCCTCTCTGTTAGCCATTCTAAAGATAAGGCTGAGAACTTACTACAGAACCATCACCTACATGTAGTGATCTTATTCTGTGACCAGACAACCTACTTTCGTGAAGACACGGAAAGGTAAACACTCTCTGCTAAGATTTTCCATACAACCCAGGTTGAGCAACCACATATATATCACCAGTTTTTTCTCTTCAGATTTGTAACTTAGAAAGGCTTTGTCTGACCACCTCTGGGTTGCTCCCAGAGTCACCCAGGCAAGCCCTCTCCACATCATCCTCTTTCTGTAGTACCTAATTATTAATTTAACTAACCATAATAGTTTCTTGATCATGCAGGTATTTCAAATATATTTCCAATAAGCATAAAGCTTTCATGTTAAACAATCATGTCAAAAGACTTTAGAATATGATGCAAAAAATACAAAGAAACCCCACCAACACTCAAAGGACAAACAAAGTCAAACCTCTACAAATTATAAATAGATATATGATAAAATTCATTCCACCACAAAAATGTGCTTAACTAAAGAAAATACTAATTACTGTGCTTTCAGGACAAAGCTTTCAAGGGCAGTGATGTTATAAACATACCCCTACACCTCGTGAACAATCAATGTGTATAATTAGAACATCATAAGGCTCATTTTAAACATCATTATTATCATTTTATAAATCATTTTCATCAAATAAAAAAGAAGCAAGAAACAATTGCCCTCAGTTCCACTGAAGAAAAGTATATGGAAGTTCCATATACTTATTATGAAGCTATCTAGATTTGTAACTTGATTATAGAGTCAACCAATTAGTTGTTGAAGCCCAATATTGTCTCTTGTGAGAATTAAAGTTACATCAAGCTCTATGAAAATCCAATGTGTCATGACCATTTCAAACACATTGATATTCAATACAATTTCCTAAGATTCCAAGTTCATTAGGGAGTTGGTAGTGTTGGACCACATTCTGACAAAGTTGCATATGGTTAATAGTTTTACAAAGCTCCTAACAAAGGGGAAGTTTGACAAGTTGGGGGAGAATCTTGGGTTATTGGTCACTCCCTCCTTAGCACATCTGAAACTCACTGACACTTCCTGTCACAAACTCTTATTCATTCATTTTTAAATATAGTTTTATCTGGTCTGTTATGATGAATTGTCTAGTGGAATATCCATGATAGTTTATGAATCACCCCAACATCTATCCTTTATGCAAGTCATATGATGATATTTCTTCACACTTATTTATCTCTAGTTGTCCAAACACAGTGCAGGTCATCACCACCACCCTTGCAAAATTTAACATGATAGGCTCGTGGTCCTATCTAAGCTTGGAAGAAAATTTCAAAACTTAGTTACACAACATGATGGAATATTATTATAAAGGTTTCCCATGCATTCTAATCAACAATATCTAGTGGGATTTGAACAACAACAAATTTTTTTCATGAGAAATATCCATGATATTTTACGAATCACCCCTTATTTATCTCTTGTCCCAACACGGTGTAGGTCATCACCACCACCCTTGAAAATTTGAACATGATCGGCTCGTGGTCCTATCTAAGCTTGGAAGAAAATTTCAAAACTTAGTTACACAACATCATGGAAGATTTATTAAATAAGTTTCCCATGCATTCTAATCAACAATATCTGGTGGGATTGGAAAAACAACACATTTTGTTCACGAAAAATATCCATGATAGTTTATGAATCACCCCAACATCTATCCTTCATGCAAGTCATATGATGATATTTCTTCACACTTATTTATCTCTTGTCCCAACACAGTGCAGGACATCACTAGTACCACCCGTGCAAAATTGAACATGATAGGCTCATGGTCCTATCTAAGCTTGGTTGAAAATTTCAAAACTTAGTTACACAACATCATGGAAGATTTATTAAAAAGGTTTCCCATGCATTCTAATCAACAATATCTGGTGGGATTGGAACAACAACACATTTTGTTCACGAGAAATATCCATGATAGTTTACGAATCACCCCAACACCTATCCTTTATGCAAGTCATATGATGATATTTCTTCACACTTATTTATCTCTTGTCCCAACATAGTGTAGGTCATCACCACCACCCTTGCAGAATTGAACACAACAGGCTCGTTGTCCTATCTAAGCTTGGAAGAAAATTTCAAAACTTAGCTGCTCAACATCATGGAAGATTATTCTAAAGGTGTCCCATGCATTCTAATCAGCAATACCTTGTGGGATTGGAAAAAAAACACATTTTGTTCACGAGAAATTCTAACAAAGATCACAATTAAATTGATAAAAAAAAGTGTTTAGAAGACAAGATTCATCTTAAACCACAAAATAATGGATTTTGGTAATTCCTCCACTCCCTCTTGGATGCCTTTGTGACTTATTTGATGGTGTTGCACAAGTTATCCCACCTAGCTGCAAAGTGGGTGTGGTACTCTTCCTCTCCCAGTCTTATAGCGATAACGTAAGACATACCCAAAGTTAAGGCTCCAACAACTGAGTTGATTCCACTGCTCTTTGTACCCTTCTGGAAATTGCATCCATCAAAAGAGTCAAATCCCTATAGATCATGGGGGATTAAAAAATCATGATCAATTGGGTCAATAATTCATGATAGAAAACATCTACCTACACCCCATCCTACAAGATATCATAGATTCCACCAACTCTTTGGACTAGCTATCTTTCAGACACATTCTGAAGGAGATAAATACCACAACATACAAGCTTTCAAAAGAATCTCTCAAATTTCCCATCGATACCTTTGTGGTATCAGACTCCATCGATAGGATGGAGTATGACCAAATGATTATTCATGTCTAAGCTCAAAAAACAAGCCAATCTAGATTGATGCATGCACATTCCAATCATGACAATTAATTTCTACATCTTCTCAATAGAAAAAACAAGTAATATTTTTTCTCTATTCACTTTACAACATAAACACCAATTTCACCCATAATGTTCGGATAAGTTGAATGATATGACCGAAAAGGTGGGAGGAGTATTTTGTGGTGTATTGAACAGGACTGGGGGACACACATGTAGCATGGATGGGTAGAAGTGGGATGTCCAAGCATGTTTTACTATGATCTATAATCTAGGCATTGGAGAATGAGAAGGGGGATTAAGACCTAATGTCATAGGGGCTAGGGGGCCTAGAGGGAAGGTAACAAGAGAAATTGAAAGGGGAACCCCTCATAGTGGTGATAAGGGCATTAAGGGCCCCATTATCACAACCAATAAGTCATTAAACCATAACCATTAAATTCCCTATCCCTTAACCCTAAAGCCATATTCCCTTAACCCTTACACTCATACCTCATAAGCCACTGAACCCTTGACACATTAAACCTTAAGCTATTAACTCATAACCTAGAATCCATAAACCCCCTAAGCACTAACCCCTTATTCTCTTAACCCGTGACCTTTAAATTCTAATCCATAACCCCCAAACACCTTAAAACATAACCCCTTAGCCCCTAATACCTAAATCCCTTAATTAGTAAGCCCTTAACCCATAAATCCCTTTCCCCCCAAGCCCTTGGCCCTTAAATATTAACTCTTGAAGCCCTTAACCACTTAGTATCTAAGGTAAAACACAACAACTCAAACCAACAAAACAACCTCTTAGGAGAATCCTTCACCTCTAACTAAGAATATTGGTAGCATTTGATTTTTAGAGAACCAGGTATTGGTCTCGAGGGTGTGCGTTTGTGGGTAATGCGCTTATAACATGTATACCAAATGTATAACAACTGGATAATTTGAAAAACATCAATAAGAATTGCTCACAATATCTACTCTTCATGTTGACATGGAGCTTGTAGTGTTCTCCCACATAAGGAGTTGACAATGAATAAATCACTCATAATGACACAACCTATTCAACCCTAATGAACAAGGAGCTAACCCTTGATAGAAATATTTTGTTTGCTAAAAACCAAAATTGTGTCAATGTATAATACTATACATAAGAGAAAATAAAATTATATTATCCACATCAATTCTTGAAATAGCCTCACGTTTGCCACGAGTGGTGAGCCAAGGGGTGAATTTAGGGCACTATTAAAGTTACATCATGTTTAAATTCCTTTTACATCACTAGATTGTTCTCCATTAGGGTTGATGCACCATCACAAGGGAGCATGACACCTTTTTGTGGGGGAGCGAGTAAAGTTGTAACATAATTCAGGTGACATACACCTCCAATGTAAATGACATCATTATACGTTTGTGTCAATTTGTTAAAGAGGTTATTATAAAAAATAAATTTAGTACTTGGACTTCATATTTTCATGGCCTTGACTCTAAGATGGATTTTTACTAGGAACACTTCATGCAAATAAGAGGGGGACTTAATTTTGAACCTTCATACACACAAGAGCACCAGATGTTGCCCTTCAGACCCCCCATGGTGGTTTCAAAGTGGGTTTACATTAGTGTCTAGTTGAAACCAATGACATCATGATATTCCTCTTCTCAATAAGATCTTCTAGCTTTTCCATATACACAACATTGAGTTAGAGGATCACCTCATCTAATGATCTTACAATTACAAGTTGTAAAAGTTCACCTGCTAAATTAATACTAAATTTGAGAAATTTTAAGTGACCGAACTAAAAATGACTAACTTAAACAGCTAAGAAAGTCATAATACATTGCATGTATTTCTTTGATCTCTAGGATGAAAGGGAAACCAAACTCAAAGCTAGACAACTTACATACATTGAAGATGGATTCAATTTTGGAAACTATCATTTAAAAAGAGGCTAGCTCTCCCCCAAAATGACAATCCCTCCTCCAATACCTTGCCACAACTTCCATAGTTGTCAATTTTTACAATAATAGAACCTCTAAGTACAAGCTTACCATATACTTGGAACTTAGGTTGGAATTTATTTGATTCTTGAACTCTTTAGATGATGACTAAAGATAATTAAATATACAGATTGAAGCATTTGCTTGTATTTATTGATGAACTTGTTAACCATCCATAGAGGAATACTTCCCTCAGACATGTACTTGATTTTCTCCACAATGAAAGAATCCTACTATGTTTTTGGTATATTCGACAAGACTACATCTTTAAAGTAATGAAGATTTAATTATTAATGTTTGAAAATCCTTTAAGAGGTGGAGACAATCAAATTCACATAAGAGGAGGTATTCCCTTTGTTTAGCAAACCTCCATGGAGAGAAAGCAATAAATGCAAGATTAACCTATTGGCTATGTGATAATTAGGGAATGTATATCCATTCTCTCAAATATTAGTCTTAGATAATGAGAAAGAATCTCCTATTTATTCTGAATAATCCTTAACGTTATTTAGAATACCTTCTCACCATCACAATCGCAATAGTCATTTTTTAAAGAAAAGAACTACAAAAAAACTTTAAATATGTAAATAAATGACCTCCATACATAAAGGTGAAAACATATTTAAAACAAATTTAAAGTAAATTATAATATAATATAGAAAAATTAACAAAAATCTTGATACAACATTAATTTAAATAATTTTCTTTAACACAAATATATTATTAAAAACTACAAATTAACATTAATAAATAAATAATTTATATAAAACCCCACTTTAATAATGAATAATTACTTAATTTACAATTGATTTATATATAGATTCAATGTGACTCAAAAAATGACACAAGCCATTATAATTATCCCACCCAATCACTTAGTTCCATTCCTCTGCCCTCTTGTTCCATTTATTTTTCCAAATTAAAAAAATATTAAACTATTCCAATTTCTTTGAAATCATTTGACTCAAATACAAATATATGGTACCTTTACATTTAATGCCTCTTTGTATTTTTCCGCTATTGTATTATCCCTCTCCCTGCCCTGAAACGAGCTCACGCACTATCTTTGTATTTTGTTGCTATTGCATTATCCCTCTCCCTACCCTGAAATGAGCTCACGCACTGAAACGAGCTCAGGAGCTCGCTTTTGTACCATCCTGGTTTGCAATCACTCTGAAATAAATCCCCAAGCCCCCAGATCCCTTCGTGCACGACTTCCAATAGATCATTTGCATTTCTTCACCGTCAAAACGAGTTCAGAAAAGGTATTTTTCTGCAAGAGAATGTTTAAATTGCAAAATCCCATAATTTTTCTTGTGGCTGTCATGAATCCTGTATGCTCTGTGTTGGAGAAAATTCATCAAATAAGCCACTGTATTCTGAACTAAATTTTTTGAAATAGGTCTTTCTCAAAACATTGTTTTAAGCAGTAGAATTAGAGAAAAAAAAGTTGATTAAAGTATCTACAATGGTTCTTTGGTTCTTTCAGTTCAATTATTCTAAGCTTTCAATGGAAAATTTTAACCCTATTTTGGCTTATAGACAATATTTCATAAGCTAAGGCTCTCTATAAATGGACTAGAGGAGGTTGTGCTAAAAAAATTGTTTAAAAAAAGACAGAGTTTGGGAATAAATTCATTGAGTTAAAGGATGGGGATTCTGATACATTTCGAGTAGTTTGATTGAATGATTTCTCTTTCTGTTCTGCACATTTCAAAGTTTTGGGAGAATGGACATTGATTATTCTGGTATTTGATGGTATTATATTCAAATTACATAGAGGAAGATAGAAAGTTAGGGCTTTTAGAGGTTGGGCGTACAGAATGCCAAAATCTTTACAGGTTTTTGTGAGATTTTTAAGACTGTCAAATAGGATAGAACATTAGGGCTTTCACTAAGCCAAGAAGGCTAATGTCACATTGTTTATAGATTTACTTAAGAGTTACGAGATTGAACATTTATGATGTTCAGGTGGTTCATAGATATCTTCAAGTGGTTTCTATTTGTATGGAACAAGCAGTTTCTATTTGTATGCAACCGAGAATTTGATACGTCAACTGAAATACTATGCTTTAACAGGTTTTCCCTTTCAAATCATCTTTGTGCAATAGAATACAATCTTTAATACTTTTTAGTGTATGGATAAGTCAAAACTAATGGATCAAGAAGCAGGGACTATAGAAAAAGTTACTAATGGAGGGAAATGTTATCCTTCACAAGATGACAACGTAGAGGTACTTTTTTGCTATTTTTTCCAGAATAGGCCATCCAAGTAGGCCTTAGAAGTTGCAGAGAGAAGCTCTTTGTTTTCTTTTACAATGGCTAAAGTGGAAAACTGTTGCCACATTTTGGGTTCACCTCTGTCCATTATAGAAGGAGGTCTTTTAGCCTGCTCCGAGTTGCCAGTTTCTCTCTAAGAAATTTTGTATGGCAAACCAATGTTCTATTGAAGGTTTAATCATACAAAGGATGTGTAAAATGAAACTCCTTTAGTGAGTCCAAGAAAAAGACCTGGCGAAGAATTGGTGCAAAATGATACCTGTAGAAGAGCTGACAAAGTTCCAAAATTAGAGCCAACTTTTCCAATTAAAAACTGCAAACAACCTGGAATCCTATCTTCAGGACGAGATTGTTTGAAGCACCCCAAAAATTCAAGTATGTTGCTATTGTGCTACCTTTCTATAGACTGGAGTTATTTCTTTTATTGCCGTAATATCAGTTATATAGTCCTGGTTCAAACATTTGAAAGATAGACTTGATTTTTCATCCAGTTGATTATGAGACTTTGTACTCAAGGTCATGAGAAAAAAAATCCAATAATTTTCAGCTAGTCAAGCATAAGTTCTTGAAAGTTAAAAAGTATCTGTCTCTATCTAGTTTCCCATTGTGCAGCGGGCATATCACTGATTTTAGCAAGCCTTAGCATTTTCCTCTCTAACTGCATAAGGAAGCAAATTTCTGAACTCTTCCCTGACACACATGAAAGTCAGATGCAGTTTCGGCAATGGCATTCGCAAATTATAAGAAATTGTACAAGAACCTTCTTACAGTCCTTGCTTCTCAATGCTAAGCAGATGCTACTATGAGAATTTTGTCCAACCATCCTTAGAATTTTAGCTATTGCAGTATGATTGATGGAGCAAAGATTTAACTGTGTCCTTATTGTTTATTTTCTCTTTCCAACATGGATTTTTTATCTTCTCTTAACAGTTCATTTCCTTGAGAGCACAAGGTTGCCTCTTAAGTGCCCATTTTCCCTTCTTTAGTACACAAATATCCAAAAAAACCTTGTTACCTTGCATCTATTCTTTGAATCCTTCCTTCTTCCATTGATCCTCTAGATGATAATATGGAGGTTAATCATAAAAACAAGACAATATACACTGCTCATATTCCAGACATGATTTCTTCATTTCTACATGTGCCAGAACCCAATTGAATTTTCCTTCTTGTGACAAATACAAAATGATACACCGCTCATATTCTAGATAGGATTTCTCCATTTCTACATATGCCAAAACCCAGTTGAATTTTCCTTCCTCTCATCAATTGATTCTTGCTTAGCTTAGTCCAACTTCTTACTTTGGAAGTTTACAAAAAAGTTACAGAATCCATAACATCTTTTGTACCTGAGTGGTGCATTTCAAAAATCAACATGTGAAGTCCAATTTCCCAGCGTCCAAATTCCTTCAATTCACTATTGATACAAAACAAGAAATTATAGCTAGCTGCTGACATTCTCACTTAAAGCTTTAATAATATTCCTAGGAATTACATATATCCTTTAGTGTTTCTAGTCATCAAAATTTAAGGAGCCAGTTTAGAAAATCTCACACTTAGAGGGAAATCAACAAGAACATTCTTCAAGAGATTAAAGCCAGACTCTCCTTAAAAATTACATCGCTATCATTCCTACTAATAAAAATACGAGTCGATTAGGCTTGTACTAGTGTAATAAGAACATATACCATGCTAGGGACTAATGTTTTATTCTTATTTGGCACAAAAGTGACCAGGTTTATCCCCATTGCTAGCTTCCAACATGAGTGGTTCCCTCTGGTGATTTCTCACCGTCAACATTTAGCCTACATAGGGCTTGGTCTAGTGGTAAGTTGGACCAATTTCGATGTTGGAGACCAAGCTTCTATTCCTTATAGGCATAGAAGTTTGCTAGGACTATCTTGATTGGCTAGCCTGCAACGTTAGTGGCACCCTTAAGAGGGCTTCTGGCCATCAACATGAGTTGCAAGAAAAAATGATCTACCAATAAGGGGGAGTGCATATGATGACTTGGGTTCAAACCCTGACAAGTGCACTCCATTGTGTTACTAAGGGCCCATGATGAGGCCAAGAGGAAAATACAAAATTCAAGTCCAAATGGATTTTATATGGGCATAGAAACCCCTCAAATGCGGCAACTTAGCCAATGTTCCACTGTGTTTGACAGTGCTCTTCCCCATGTTATAGTGGGGAAGTGTTTCCCCTGCTTTTGACCAAAAATAAAATAACAACCTAGAGAAGATATTAAAGCCAGACCATCCTTAAAAATCATGTCTCTATCATTCCCACTAATAAAAATATGAGTTGATTAGGGTTGTTCTAGTGTAATTTAAGAACATATACCATGCTAGGGACTAATGTTTTATTCCTATTTGGCACAAAAGTGACCAGGTTTATCCCCATTGACTAGCTTCCAACATCAGTGGCTCCCTCTGGTGATTTCTCACCATCAATATTTAGCCTACATAGGGCTTGGTCTAGTGGTAAGTTGGACCAATTTTGATGTTGGAGACCAAGCCTCTATTCCCTATAGGCATAGAAGTTGACTAGGACTATCTTGATTGGCTAGCCTGCAACATTAGTGCCACCTGTTGTGGCCTTTTAATTTATAAGATTCGCAAGAATAAACGACAAAGGACAACATCAAACCACTTTGAAGTCCAGAACCTATCCTTCCTAGACTCAAAGAGGGCTCTCTCTATTTTTATGATTTAGCTTGATGGTTATAAAGGCTGATATTAGGCTAGCTATATAAATTATGAGGGCTATTTGTTTTGATTGATTATGTGGTTGGACAGATAGAGCTATGAAACTTAATCCATTGGGCTAATTGTGCATCAACTTTTCAAGGGAATTCACAGGGCAAGCTAACTATGCAAACTGGATATTACTCGCAATGTGAATATGAGATGGAAGAAAACAATGAGTTCAGTAATAGCTAAAGAGCAGTTAAGAATTCTTTAACTATACTTGAGAAGAAAACATTAAGATAGTAAACAAAAACAAAATTAAGGTGCTCTCTTAGCAAATCTTAATCTAAATTTTCTATTTCACAATCAGACAAATTGATGCTCAGCATGAAAGGTAGAGAAAAACATTAACATAGAAGAAACATCACCATTAACATATCTCAAGAATACTGTGAACGGTCTCTTATTATTGATGCCCCAGCAAAAACTATAGTGCTCCAATATAATGATCTTTACAATGCAGAGTCTAACAAGGTCCAACCCTTGATAATGAAAATACAAGCAGTATTTAACTGTAACTATGTTGGTTTCCCTAATCTACTTCGGCAATCTTCATTAACTACAATTTAATTAGAATTTGACAACTATGGCGATGCAAGGCCTGAACAAAAAATATCTCTGGCAAAACCAACTGTAACATTAACTTTGGCAGCTCTTTGTAAATCAAAAAGGTATGCTGAAAGTGGCTAAGGTGGTCACGAAGAGGCAATGCTGGGTGGCTCTGACATCTGGCTTTGCCATTCAGAGTGCCTTTGCTAGATCATTAGTTCTAATGCGGCATTGGCTACCGTGTGTACCCTCGAATATCTCTGTCCAATATTTTCCATTGGTCACCAATTTTTGCATCTACATCGTCAATTTCTTTTCCTAGCTTGTGAAGCATAGCATCGATCCTATTTATCAGAGAAGAAAAAAAATTGCTTCCTACAGAAACTTTAGTCGCATGACACTTTGCATCTTTTGATAGCTAGACACAGAGAATCCTTCACCCTTGTTAGGAAAGGCCGAATTGGTGGCTTCACATTGTTGTTTACGCTCAGTCACACTGTCTGAAGGAAGAGATTGTGTTGCCTTCTGTGGTATCTCAAATATACCCTTTACAAAACAACTAATTCCTCCTGCTATCGTAATTTCCTCCATGTGGCCCTCAATTATATCTTGTAACACTTGTGTTGGAGTTTGCTTGACCTTTTTTCCACGGTATGACATTTGTTGCTGCTTGTAATCTCTTACTTCAGCTAATGATTCTTCTCTTGTTTTCTCCCTCTTTGTCCCCTGATAGGAATAACGTTTCCATATAAGGCCATCCTGCTCAAGTATGGGTTTATAATTGGAACACATTTTCCGCTCTTCTGTAGCCTTCCTCACGGCATTTTCATGCTCAACTAATAGTTGAAAGAATTTTAAAATCGCAGGAAGCTTTGCCTCTTAGACAAAGGCAATTAAGACCTCTGCATGACGAATGATGAACGCAACAACATCCGAACCGAATCAATCGCAGAACACTGGCCATACACATTCTCGAGATTTTCCACTACAATGTATTCTCCTTGTGAAAGCTTAAACTTTTGAAAGTGCATCATATCCCATTTTAGGGACAGACTCAAGGCAAACATCAATATTCGGAACAGGTGGACCAACAATCTTGATTTTTGAAATAACATTTGGAAGGGAAACAAAACTTCCCGCAAAAGTTTCTGTCAAACTATAGTCCTGTACAACATGGAAACATGTCACTACTCGTAGAAACTCTTCCACATGTCTTGCAAGTGGAGCTGCTCCTGATGACATTACACAGACACGTCCTCCCAGACCTTGTTTAATCTTACTAAAGACAACTTGATCAAAAAGTGGAGATGCTTTTTCATGTTTCAACCCTTTGCGCATATTATTAAGCTTGTATTTGTATGCAAATTCAAACACCTTTCTATTCAGAAATCCTCCAAGGATGATCTTCTGGTTTAAACCTGAATATGTGTGATCAAAAAACATGTGGGACACCACAGAAGATATTTGGTTTTAGTTTTGCAATATCCTCCACCAAAAGCTTCACATCCCCGCGCCAGAAGCCTATTAAAGAACTTTTTGATATGAAAAATTCCTCTGTCACCCGATAAAATATATGTGCTAGAGGAAGAAACGAGAAATAGACATCCTTCTTTGTGAGCTCTTCATTCTAACATTTAAGAAAATAAGCAATTTTGGTCACCATAGAAACAATGTTTTCATTTGTGATCAATATGCCTTAAGGTTCACCAGTTGTGCCATTAGTGTACATTATCGTGCAAATATCTCTCTTTTTGGGTAATGATAGTTCAAACCTCCTTTCCTTTCCCAACAACAAAAAATTGTTCCAAGTATAGACTTTGAGCATTTATTTTACGAAAACTCGAAACCGGATTTCGGAGAGCCCAACAGATGGTAAGCCGTATTGTGATTGGGGGGGTGGGTATGAACATATCCTTTGCTTGCCACGTGGTTAATGGCTAGGTTTGAAAAGTACCCATTTCGAACCCCCCCTCCTCCATTAAAATTCGAAACATCGAGGGGGTCCGAAATCAACTTGAATCGTCAATCTAAACCAACGGTTATCCTTCATAAGTAGAAATCCTCCAACGAAGATCTTTTAGTTTAAACCTGAATATATGTGATCAAAAACCATGTGGGACACCGCAAAAGACAGTTGGTTTTAGTTCTACAATATCCTCCACCAAAAGCTTCACATCCCTACGCCAGAAGCCTATTGAAGCACTTTTTGATATGAAAAATTCCTCTGTCACCTGATAAAATATATGTGCTAGAGGAAGAAACGAGAAATAAACATCCTTCTATGCGAGCTCTTCATTCTGACATTTAAGAAAATAAGCAATTTCGGTCACCATAGAAACAATGTTTTCATTTGCGATCAATATGCCTTTAGGTTCACCAGTTGTGCCATTAGTGTACATTATCATGCAAATATCGCTCTTTTTGGGTAATGATAGTTCAAACCTCCTTTCCTTTCCCAGCAACAAAAATTCGTTCCAAGTATAGACTTTGAGCATTTGTTTTACGAAAACCCGAAACTGGATTTCGAAGAGCCCAACAAATGGTAAGCCGTATTGTGATGGGGTGGGGGGGGAGTGGGGGTTGCGAAAAAATCCTTCGCTTGCCACATGGTTAATGGCTGGGTTTGAAAAGTACCCATTTCGAACCCCCCCTCCTCCATTAAAATTAGAAACACCGAGGGGGTCCGAAATCAACTTGAAACGTCAATCTAAACCAACGGTTATCCTTCATAAGTTGAACATGCGTGAGGTTTAGCATAATATCGGTAGAAGCTCCACTTCCATAGTGTTATAGTTCTTAGCTCTTAAATATCCTTCTACCAGACCATCCTCTGTCGAAACACCAATATGCATAGCCTTACTTGCATCAGGTTCATCTTGGGATTATCTTCCTCCACTTCAAGAGATCTCTGCTCATTTGTAATAATAGATTCTGAATTGACAAAACATTCAGCCATTTCATTGTTTATATTGCTTTTAGACACACCTGTCGCTGTTGATATAGTGTGGGGAAAAGACTTGTTTTCATATTTATAACATTGAACCACCAGCTCAATCATTTGAGAATCTTCACAGCCTCTATGTATATGCTCAATAGAATCTTTACTGAGGCTTATTATTTCATTGTTCTTTTTTTGCTGATTCAATGTTTTGCAATGTCATATCTCTGAAACATGGGTAGTCATCGGCTGTCACTCTCGCTATCTCCCTGATTTCTCTGTTACTAATTGATAGCTCTCCACCAGCTTTATTTGACGAGCAATAATGTCAGCACATCTTGGAAGAAGTTCAACTGGCTGCCCTCTTGGGATCACAATATACTCAATAGCAAGTCTGGCCTCTTCTAAAGCATCAATCTCTTCTCGGGAAGATCTTTTCTTGGCTGCTCCATCTGATATCTCAATATCATTCTTAAGCTTTTTGAATGAATTAAAATAACTTGCACCAAGAGTCTCCAAACCAAGAATAATACGCATGACCCTTACCATCTCCGCCATTATGTTTGTCTTCATCACAAATATGGGTAGACGCTGATATTTAGCCACTCCTCGAATCCATGAATTCTCCTTGAGCTTAGAATGTAAAGCAATAATTGCATCAGCTGCTCCAATGTCATTGTGAATTTAACTGCATTCTCTAGGCCCATTACTTCCACTACTTGCTCCAGATCAGCCTCCATGATCTTTTATAAGTATATAAAATAAGTGGTGAATCATCATCCTTCCGAAATTGCTCATAACTACCTTTCAACCCAAAAAGATCATCATCACCACTCTCATTACCAGCCTCAAAAACACCATCAGACTCTAAACATGTTAAAGTGCTCCTAAAATGGCTTCCAATGCCTGGTTCTGTTGTGGCAGGACTTCCATCTGTCACTACCTTCATAACCATCTGGCAGACCTCAAATGATGGAGATTTTCTTATTCACAACATATCATGGAAATTTTATATGAAGTTTGAACAGGCCAAGATAGACACTTTATTAATCATTTCTATTTTTTAATTGATATTGCATACTGTATCATACAACATATTTATGCCCTGGGATGGATATGAAAAAATTTATAGAGCACCTGCTAACATATCCTTCACACCTGCTAATTCCAGAAACCGAATTTCGGAGAGCCCAAGAGATGGTAAGTCCTATTGTGATTTTGGGGGGGGGGGGGGGTGGGAGGTGAAAACATATCCTTCGCTTGCCACGTGGTTAATGGCTGGGTTTGAAAAGTACCCATTTCGAACCCCCCCTCCTCCATTAAAATTAGAAACACCGAGGGGGTCCGAAATTAACTTGAATCGTCGATCTAAACCAACGGTTATCCTTCATAAATAGAAACCCTCCAACGACGATCTTCTGGTTTAAACCTAAATATATGTGATCAAAAAACACGTGGGACACCACAGAAGACAGTTGGTTTTAGTTCTGCAATATCCTCCACCAAAAGCTTCACATACCCGCGCCAAAAGCCTATTGAATCACTTTTTGATATGAAAAATTCCTCTGTCACCCGATAAAATATATGTGCTAGAGGAAGAAATGAGAAATAAACATCCTTCTATGTGAGCTCTTCATTCTGACATTCAAGAAAATAAGCAATTTCGGTCACCATAGAAACAATGTTTTCATTTGTGATCAATATGCTTTTAGGTTCACCAATTGTGCCATTAGTGTACATTATCGTGCAAATATCGCTCTTTTTGGGTAATGATAGTTGAAACCTCCTTTCCTTTCCCAGCAACAAAAATTCGTTCCAAGAATAGACTTTGAGCATTTGTTTTACGAAAACCCGAAACCAGATTTCGGAGAGCCCAACAGATGGTAAGTTGTATTTTGATGTTGGGGGGGGGTGGGGTGCGAACATATCCTTCGCTTGTCACGTGGTTAATGGTTGGGTTTGAAAATTATCCATTTCGAAACCCCCCCTCCTCCATTAAAATTCGAAACACCGAGGGGGTCCGAATTCAACTTGAACCGTCAATCTAAACCAACGGTTATCCTTCATAAGTTGAACATGCATGAGGTTTAGCATAATATCGGCAGAAGCTCCACTGCCATAGTGTTATAGTTCTTAGCTCTTAAATCTCCTTCTACCAGATCATCCTCTATCGGAACACCAATACACATAGCCTTACTTGCATTAGGTTCATCTTGGGATTATCTTCCTCCACTTCAGGAGATCTCTGCTCATTTGTAATAATAGATTCTAAATTGACAAAACATTCAGCCATTTCATTGTTTATATTGCTTTTAGACACACCTATCATTGTTGATATAGTGTGGGGAAAAGACTTTTTTTCGTATTTATAACATTGAACCACCAGCTCAATCATTTGAGAATCTTCGCTGCCTCTATGTATATGCTCAATAGAATCTTTACTGAGGCTTACTATTTCATTGTTTTTTTTTTTGCTGATTCAATGTTTTGCAATGTCATATCTCTGAAACATGGGTAGTCATCGACTGTCACTCTCGCTATCTCCCTGATTTCTTTGTTACTAATTGATAGCTCTCCACTAGCTTTATTTGACGAGAAATAATGTCAGCACATCTTGGAAGAAGTTCAACTGGCTGCCCTCCAGGGGTCACAATATATTCAATAGCAAGTCTGGCCTCTTTTAAAGAATCAATCTCTTTTCGGGAAGATCTTCTCTTGGTTGCTCCATCTGATATCTCAATATCATTCTTAAGCTTTTTGAATGAACTAAAATAACTTGCACCAAGAGTCTCCAAACCAAGAATAGTACGCATGACCCTTACCATCTCCGCCATCTGCCATCATGTTTGTCTTCATCACAAATATGGGTAGACGCTGATATTTAGCCACTCCTCGAATCCAAGGATTCTCCTTGAGCTTAGAATGTAAAGCAAGAATTGCATCATCTGCTCCAATGTCATTGTGAATTTAACTGCATTCTCTAGGCCCATTACTTCCGCTACTTGCTCTAGATCAGCCTCCATGATCTTTTATAAGTATATAAAATAAGTGGTGAATCATCATCCTTCCGAAATTGCTCATAACTACCTTTCAACCCAAAAACATCATCATCACCACTCTCGTTACCAGCCTCAAAAACACCATCAGACTCTAAACATGTCAAAGTGCTCCTAAAATGGCTTCCAATGCCTGGTTCTGTTGTGGCAGGACTTCCATCTATCACTACCTTCATAACCATCTGGCAGACCTCAAATGATGGAGATTTTCCCATTCACAACATATCATGGAAATTTTATATGAAGTTTAAACATGCCAAGATAGATACTTGATTAATTATTTCTGTTTTTGAATTGACATTGCATACTGT
Organism: Pinus albicaulis; assembly: GCA_034641835.2. Lineage (NCBI taxonomy): Eukaryota > Viridiplantae > Streptophyta > Pinopsida > Pinales > Pinaceae > Pinus > Pinus albicaulis. The sequence continues at coordinate 106,442 of JAXQQM020092845.1, read as the reverse complement.
ATCATACATCATATTTATCCCTTGGGATGGATATGAAAAAATTTATAGAGCACCTGCTAATATGGCATCCACAGTTGCTTCTAAGCTGTGATGAATACGACATTCAGTCCTTGATGTCATCTCTACAGCATAAGTAAATGAGGATGGTCCTTTTCTCTCAAGTATAGCCTTCTGAACTCCCCTTCTCTTTTCCTTATCATCTCCAAGGGTAACACTCTACACACCCTCTACAAGCATCTATAAAGAAGGATTCTTTATGAGATTTTCAATATTCATTCCACGCGCAGTTCTAACCAATTGGATTCCACGCTGAGAAATAGTACTGGCTTCCATTGCTTCAGGCTCTGTTCCAATTTCATCAATAATAATTGTTTGAGGCATATGATTTTCAACTGCTTCAATCATGACTTTATGTTGCATATCAACATTTGGTACTTGCATTCTCTGTGACTGACCAATGCATGCATGAGGGATGTCTCCATCACCAGCTATTTCATTTGATGTATCAACTACCACAGTGCACTTCTTATCTGGTTCCATATTAGGCTGATTGGATGGGAGAGACATTGATGTTTATGAAACATCAAACATATTTCCCAATTTCATATCTACTCCCTCACTTATTGCTTCAATACTATCAACTGCAATTTCTTCCACTGTCAAGACACTCTTCTTCTTCATTATCTGAATGTGAATCAAATTCAACATCAGAGGAAGACGAGTTTGCCTCTGATTGAACTTCAAACCCCTCATCGTCAAATGAGTTAAACCCATCAGTTCCATCTTTGTGTTTCCCACTATCATCTATGCCATCCACAGCCTGAGAAATTCCCTCAAGATTGGGTTCAGTTGCAACATCATTTGTGTCTACATTGGGCTTTGATTTTTTGAGAAATATCTTGTTTGCTTCTTTTCACAAAGGCTTTCGTCAACTGTCTGCATAGAAATTCCACCTCCTTTTGTCCTGTGACAAATACCAGTATACCACCAGGTGGTAGCTTCTTATGAATAGCTAAGACCTTTTTGTAAGTCTTCCCCAAGTAATCTACCAGCTCTGTCTTTGCTGAGAGATGAATGGTTATGGGAAGTTGCCTTGTAGCCACTTCTACTATAGATGGACTTGAAACAGGAACTCCAAAATTTGTGCCCAAAGGAGCACATTCAAAACCCTTAGAAGTGGCACTGGTTTGTGTATCTAGCTTTGTTAGCAAGTGGCTAAGGGCTTCATTGTTGTGAGTGTCAATAAGATTCAAAATACCGAGGTAGTATACAACGTAAAGTAGCAAAAGTCCAGTGGTGGGGCACTAGTTGGTGAAGCCATTTCAAATTTGTCCTACTTTCGCTAATGAATTTGAAAAACATGTGACAAAGTGTAAATTTAAAATTTATCCCTTGCCAACACCACCCTTAATAGGGATTTTGGCTATCAAAAAGAGTCAGTAAGAAAAAATGGTCTACCAATAAGAGGGAGTTCATATGATGACTTGGGTTCAAACTCGACAAGCACACTCCATTGTGTTACTATGGGCCCATGATTAGCTAACAAAGGAAAATACAAAATTCTAGTCCAAATGGATTTTATATGGGAATAGAAAACCCTCAAAATTACACTAGCCAATGGTCCACTGTGTTTGACAAAGCAGCTCTTCCCCATGTTAAGGGGGAAGTGTTTCCCGATTTTGACCAAAAACAAAATAACAACATAGAGTGTTGTAATATGTGCACCTCAATGCACCGATTAATATCGAAGGTGGGTCTTTTTTCCATCTTGGTAACTCTCATTATCGCAAAAAGTATTATGCTTATCCTAATGAACTCGCATGTCCGCAAGTATTTTCCCAATCCAAATTTCTCGATGCCCATTTTGTTGCTACTCGTCTTGAGTTTCCTACATTCAACCTTGGAAGGGGGAGACAGCCTCTAGTGGACTGTTAAACCTTGTCCATGACTTTGATACCATGTGTGTAAATAAGGATCAAGAGGGATGCTAAGAATGGGCTTTTAGAGTAACAAATCCATCATTGAGATAGCTAAAACCATGATCCAAAGATATGATTTACCCATGTGTCTTTAAGCCAAAGCTTGCAACACATTGTCTATATCTTGAACCAATTTCCTCACAACGTATCTTGAAGGACAAAACACCAAAGAAATCTTTGTCAGAGAAGCCACAAGTATTACATTTTTTTGTTTCTTTTTTTTATCTAATTTATATTCATATTCATGATGAGAAAAGGACTAATCGTGAACCCCTGAACATAAAGGCTGCTTCTTTGTTGGATAGAGTAAGATATCCAAGGCCTACATGATCTAAATTAAAGTGCAACTTAAGACATTGGAAAGCAAGGATAGCTGATGAATATTAATGGTCCTCAAAACCATAGAAACATCCTATACAGATTAATGCATGCGAAAATGCTGTTCCGCATTCTATTCTAAACCGAAAAAAGAAATCAAAGTCGTACTCGCAAGATTCTAGTCAAGGAACCGAGACCTAATTACTTACTAGTGTAGCCGTAGTTAAGATGGCTTACCTAAACATTGTAGGGTGTACGTGAACAAGTGGAGCATCTAAGTCCACGTCTCAGTGAGTCTTCAACCTAAGAAATTTCCTACTTATGTTGCACTAATGTCTTCTATTCTTCGACAATGCCCTCCTCTTTTTTACTTCGCTCGTCTTGAGAAAGGATGTTTCCTTGGTAAATTTTTGTCATTGTATGTCAAGGGATTTTCTGAAAGCCGAGGAGATAAATGTGGCACTCGATGAGCAAGGTTTCAACTGAGGTTGAACTAGTTTTCAACTAAAAACACATAAGTGTTCTTCCAAATGATCATTGAGAAATGTTCAAAGCCGCCGGAAAAAAACTCGGGCACAAATTTGGACTAAATCGACATCGTTGTTGTGCCCTTTGGATTGATTTTTTTTACATGTAGTTTATAAGTTGCGTATATAAGGATACCATTTTGAGATCATGATGTGCGTATATCCCAAGCTCACATATTTTTGGTGAATGAAATAAGAGTGCACAGGTACTAGTGTGAGAAAGAAAGACCATCCTCTTTTATGAATTATTCATTATAGGTATAACTGCCGTAATGAAGTGATTTCTAGGTGGGAAGGCTATCTTCAAGTATAAGCAAAAATGGTCCATCAAAGTGTTTTTCTCGTTAGTTCTACTACCGTACTCTGGCAAGAGATGGCTCAAAATTCTGTAAGTGATCCACCAAATATATATCATGAGAATTTTCAACTCAAATGGCTACGACATGCATTTCAAGGGATGCATCGTGGATATGATTTATGATTTCGGGTCGTTTACCTTGCTTTTGTAGTTGATTGGATTGTTTCCTTAAGGAGTTCATGCTAGTAAACTTCCTCATGGACCCATAAAATAAATCGTTCATAATCATTTAAATTCATTTCTCGTAGGTTGTCATACCAAAGGACTTAACCATGGCATGATCAAAGAAACTTTAAAGAAAAATAAAGATAGAATTTTCTAAAAGCTAATGACTTCCTTCTCATTCCACTTAAGCTGACCAGACAACACATGCTAGAACATTTTCAAGGAAATCATGATGATATAATCAACTGCAGCTCAATAATGGAAAATTATAGCTTGATTTCATAAATGGAAATTAGGGTGGCTCAAATATCTTTCATAAAAATGAGACCGCTCACTAGAATGCAAATAATTTTTTGCCATATTGTTTATCTAAATTGATGGATAGACTTCTAATCCGACTCCTCAAACATTGATGATGTCATAAAATGATTGAGGGGCTCTTCCACCAAAGACCATACCCACCATATTCATGATCATCTTGGATGATATTTAGGCCATTAATGAGATTGGAAAGAGGCTCTCATATTGGAATCAAATTCAAGATATAATTAGATCTATCTAGGTTTGTACAATAATTCAACTCATCTCAAGGTGGTACAAAAGTCCCTTTAGCTCATCAAAAGCAATGTATTTCTAATTTATTTCGTCATCCGAGTGAATGCCGTTGCTTTGTGCCCTACCGATCTAAATTCTTAACTATTTGAGTAAAATCACTAACTTCGCAATTTACCACAACAACCGTATAAGCGCCATCGTAGAAAGAAGAACTCGCCTTCACACAATAAATGTGTCTAAGAGGTTCAAGAAGCACACCGAGCTCTTGCTAGCATTATCTTATAGGATTCAATGGCCGATTTAGTACACCACTAAATTGGTAGAGGTGCTTCGTTGTACCGGAATTGCAAAGACAAAAGATTTAATGAAGTTCAACAACATTTGACACCACTATGAATGTATCAAAACAAGATCGTTAGTTCGATGAAGACTTCATAGCATGTGCTTCATCCATTGTGTGAAGATAAGAGTATTTATGATACCAAATCCCTTGAAATAGAATTGGGTATAGGGTGGTGGTCTCACTCGAAGACAAAGGGTTCACATTCATAAAGCGCAAAAAAGACACTAGACATATTTAGTTGTGTAAAGTTTAAACAAGGCTCCTTGCCTTGAAGATTGCTTGTTTGAATGCCTTAAAAGCGTTGATGATCGTGTTAGCCTTGCCTAATATTTGACAAAAAGGTTGTAAGTTCATTCATGCTTGAGAACCATCATACTTATCCAAAACAATTTATGTGCTTGTTATGCATCTAGACTCTACCTACTTTCCCTTGTTTATGGTAACATTTCTTGTTCAGTCCATATTAAAAGCTATCCTTCCGTTTATAGGACCTCATATTGTGTCTTCGTTGGATAGGGTGTGGCTACTTTGGGATCAATAAATCCCAAATGCGCCCCTTGTCGTAGAATCAATAGGGTTGTGTGGTTGAAGATATTTTCAATTATCCGTTATCAATACAAAAGTGTTAGGCTCCCTTGGTGACTCCAAAAATTACATGCTAAATTTTCTCTTTAAATAGGCCCAAATTTTGATAATTTTGTGGAGATGATGTCCGCATGTATAGTATCAATAACAAATAAGATACAAACTTGGACACTTTATGCAAAGGAGACTTCCATTAGTGATCACAAGCCTAAGATCATTGACGTATATCAAGCCATTTATTCCGTATGGATTTGAAACAATGCTTAGATGACTCGGAAGTGCTTGTGACATCATTAAATATTATTCATTCTCAACATAAAAAGTACTAGGAAAATGGAGAATCAAGATAGGAAGAATGTGGGAGATGTCCTTTCAGATGTTTCTCTTATGAGAGTTTGGGATTTTTGCATGTTCTTTGCAAACTTGTGTTGAAAAAAATATAATGTTGCAAACATATCTTTAGTCAGAATTGATATGCTCTTAAAAGGTTTCCTTGCATCTAATACATGGATTCCTATTTTTTAAAAGAATTTTCCCGCAAAGTGTGTAATTAGTAAGTTTCCTTGGCATGATAGTTGGAGAGATTCAGCTCTTGTAATCCTTTAATTTATGTTTCATTCTTAGCATGTGTTAGAGGAGGTGTTGAGATATTGCAGCTTGTCGAGATTTTTCAAGTTTGTCAACATTTAGTCACTTCACGGATGAACTTTCATTGGGCCTAGAGATAGAGAGGGTCCATTCTCTCGGTGGCATAAATATAGACGTCAGCAGGATGGGTTATGGGGTTTAAGTCTAGTAGTTGTAACAACGAGGGTGAATTATATTGGGGAAAATGCGATCGTTGTTTTACTTCTAGACAATGCATTGCCATTTTTATTTTTATTCCGAAAAAGATTATATCTTGTGTGCATTGTATGCCGCCGACCTTCCAACCGATGCACTTGGTAGGAAAATAACATAACATAAAGATCTCTAGACTTCTCTTTGTTGCATTACAAGAAACAGCATGCCATTTCTCTTATGTGCCATCTTGCAAAGAACCGAGTGACATGACTACATGTTATGCAATGCAGATTTGGAACTCGAAGGGAAACTATATACATCTATTAGCCTTTATTGTTGGAGGTGGTCTTATCTATACTTCCAAGATAATACTAGGGAAAGTATGTTTTTGCAATGCTCCTCCCATTCAAAAGGAAAATATAGCTACACATGAAAAACCTTAAACAACAAAAATGGATGGTTTGGTGTTTCAACAAGGGGATCTATGGCTAAAAGAAAATGGTGATAGCCTCATAATAATTTGCAATTTTCTGATCTTGGAACAAAATTTGTCATTATTCTCGTAAAGGTGAAGCTAAATCAGAAAATATCACTTCTTCCTTTACGAAATACTCGCATTTGGTTTCCTTACAAGTGTTCATAATAAATTTTCTAATCTTGAATTTTTTTGTGAAGGCAAGCAAAAGCAACAATTGAAAGAGTAGAGAAGCCGACAATATCGATCTTATTCATTTCGTAGAGCTTCAAATATTCGAATATAACACATACCCAAGAGGGGTCCAGAGGTGTGGCCAAGTACAAGTGAGGTTTTCCCTTTGGCATGGAAAGTACATGCTTGAGACCTTGAAAAGATTCCAAATGATCGTTTGTAAATCCATGGTCACCCCAATGATGCCAATTCTAGGTTGCATGCCGACTTGAACTCGTATATGGTAGATCCTTTCGATGTATAGACAATTGATTATATATTTCTGATGTAACATCAAATCCTTGATGTATGTTTCATAGTGAACACCTTGATCTAGTTCAAGGCTGATCTAAGTGGCATATTCATAGGGTGAAGCTGCAAAACATGTTCTTTGATATTTTAAGGTACAAAATAGTATGGTTTGAAATATGCAAGAGATGGTGAGTTGATGCAAAGATGGGATTTATTGATTTTTATTGTGTAGGAGATGCAAGATAGGAAGAGTACTTTCCGGTGCCGTTCAATTTGGGTTTAGAAACAATTTTCTAGTTGACTAGGAAGCAACTTAGTGCGATTGGAGTTTAGAAGAGATATACATTGCAATCAACGTTACTAGTTGTAAAGCCATATATGGCTTTACAAGTTGATCGCAGCACTAACATGTGAGATGTTGAGCCCACTTGGGTCAATCGTGACAATTAAAATTGTGTCGAACTCTATGATAATCCAATATTTCATGATTGCTCCAAGCACATTAAAAATCAGTACCATTTGTTGGGAACATGTTTTAGAAGGGAGAAATTGATCTAGAGTACATTCGACGGTTGCAAATATCTCGACTAAGCCCCCGCCAAGGGAATTTCAAGATATTCATGGGGAGACTTAGATGGGTGGAGAACAATTTTCTCAATAAGAGGTAGTATTAAAATATTGTACCTTGGATAGTCTTTTACAATCAAGTCGCACATGTGGCACTCCCGCACATGTATGAATGAGGTATGAGTGCTTTAGTTGCAAAATTTCGACAGGATAGTGAGGGGCACACTTTCTTTTTCCAAATTCAATAGTATGGCACTTTAATTATGAGGGAGTGATCAATCTTATAGGTTGGATTGTTGTTCTATTCTTAACAATTTATTCTCAAAGAATTGCATGTGTTTTCCATGTAAATAGGGTGCATGCACTTTGCAAGTGTTAGTTTTAAATTCATTTAAGTAGTTTGCTAATTTTGACCTAGTCCTAAGTCTAGTTAAGAAGTGTGCATGCAACCCAGCAATAGGTGGTAGATCTCAAGGAGATTTTATCTCTTCCTTGGAGCACACTAATTAAAAATCGTCCATCGTGCAGATAGGATGCGTATCCAATGACCTTTAAACATGTACTTGCATATTTATAAGTTTTGTATTGTCACAATTATTTGACATGGGTCTGTGGTATATACTAGCAAGTTGTACTAGTCACTATTATCGAATTCTAGGTTGGGTTTGGAATAATGGACAATGCAAAAATGGAAAATATGTGAATAATGTCTACAAGCCTAATCTCCACCTATTGGCATGAATGTATGCAAGTTCAAAACTTTACCTTTATTATTCCATTACACTTCCCTAACATTGTGCTGGGATAAAAACTCGTACAAAGTTTTGTATCACGTTTGATTTGTTGAAAAATACAAGAAAACTATAGCTTAGCTAATCGAATATCCATATCTAGATATGAATCAATTTCATCCATGCTAAAATTAGAATTGTATGCCATTGGTGTTCACGTCTTCCTTTTCCCCCATCTTAGTTTTTCTTTAATTTGCTATATGAACCGATGGTACGACCGGTCAGATGGAATTTTCCAGGATGATTTTTATTTTTTTGAAAACATGTCTTATATTTGTAGAAATTATTAAAAAAAAATTAGAGAAAAAAGTGGAGATCATAAACTCTTATCAAAATATAAGATCATATAAAAATAAACAATGGGATCTAAACATTGGCATCTTTGATCGTTAATGTCTGGCCAAACACTGATGGTATACCTTATCCCTCCACGTAACATAAGCATAGAATGAGCTATCCTCATGGTGAAAAACATAAATCTTCCATATATTGAATAATGCCAATCTCCGTAAGGACTTCCATATCCGAAAGAGGGCACACGAACTAGATCGACAATCTCCAAAAGATGTAAAACACCAATGAACCTTTCCTTGAAGCAACCGAACATTTATCATCTATATGTCTCCAAATAAAGGTTTGAAAAACTAACACTACAAAATATAGGTTGGACACTGTCAAAGGAAGGATGGTGGAGAGGGAGGCATTCCATAGGTTCCATGGGATGTGTCTTCCTTCCAAAGGTGGTGTTTAGGGGTTTCATGTCTTGGAAGGGCTTGTATCTACAACTTCTATGATTAGCAATGTGATTAATTAATCGGAAGCTTATCAAGAGAAAGAACAGCTGTAATTGAATTAATAATAAGAAATATAAACTTTTGTAGTTCTACATAGGTACTGCGCTAATATTGAAAATCAATCCGTTCTAGATATTGAATTCTTTATGGAAGAAATCCAAGATATTTGTGGCAATTTTCTGCTTATTATGTGAGTCGATGAAATATTCCTTACCCATTACTCTTATGTGACATTCAAAAAGAACCAAGTGACATGACTAAATGTTATGCATAGTTCCTTACCCATTACTCTTATGTGCCATCTTGCAAAGAACCTATGACATGACTAAATGTTATGCAAGGTGTAGATTTAGAACTCGGGGAAACTAGTATACGCTTTCAAGTAGCCTTATTGTTGGAGAAGGTATTATCTATAATCAAGATAATACTAGGGAAAGTATGTTTTTATGATGCCCTCCCATTCAAAAGGAAAATATAGCTACACATAAAAAACCTTAAACAACAAAAATGGATGGTTTGGTGTTTCAACTTTCAACAAGGTGATCTAGTGTTTTGAGAATTTGTAGGGCTGGAGATTAATTCAAATTCTCTTCTTGATAATTACTTGTGAGTTTACTTGAGTTACTTATGTCTTCTCTTGATTAGCTTATTTAGTCTTTCATGGGAGAGGTTTTTCCCTCACTCTAGGAGCCTAACTTTGTGTCTTTTGTATTTTGGAAATGGATGGTTTGGTGTTTAAAATTTCAACAAGGTGATATATGTGCTGAGAATTTGTAGGGCTGGAGATTAATTCAAATTATCTTCTTGATAATTACTTGTGAGTTTACTTGAGTTACTTATGTCTTCTCTTGCTTAACTTATTTAGTCTTTCTTACTCCTGAGAGGTTTTTCCCTCACTCTAGGAGCCTAATCTCGTGTCTTTTGTATTTTGGAAATGGATGGTTTGGTGTTTAAAATTTCAACAAGGTGACAGGTGCCGAGAATTTGTAGGGCCGGAGATTAATTCAAATTATCTTCTTGATAATTACTTGTGAGTTTACTTGAGTTACTATGTCTTCTTGCTTAGCTTATTTATCTTTCATCAATTAAATTACCAAAATACAAAAGACACAAAGTTAGGCCCCGTAGTGAGGGCAAAACCTCTCCTCTTGGAGAGGAAAACCCACAATAAATTCTTCTTATAGATCTTCAAATGACAAGTACCATGACCAGACTTAGACCCTTGACCTATGAATGCTTCCAAGACCTCACCACCTGCCTAATGCCGACCTTTATTTTCATCGTCTTACACCGATATGCTCCAACATTAAGAGAACTTGGTTTCTACTTGTATTCTTGGTTTAGTCAAGACAATGCTTCTTACTTCATATTCACTTGAAATATATATATCACTTTCTTTTTGAATACTAAGAATAGGAAGGTAAATCTCTCGATTTACCTTCCTTTTACTTTCTCTATGCAGATATACACCACTTCAGACTTAAGATGATTAACTTGAAATTCACAATTTACCTTTCCCCCGCATATACACCACTTCGTACTCGATGATTAACTTGGAAATTCATATAACAAGATTTGCACAATTTTTTCTCACCCCGATTTGTATATCTCTTCACTGGATTCTAATTCTTTAAAGGGTGCTAGCTCAATGGAAGAGCACCTGCTTTACAAGAAGGAGGTTGATGGTTCGATTCCATCGTGCCCTGATATTCATATGGAATGGCGGCGATCAAATTTTGGTGACGAAGCTCTTTTGACCATCACCAATGAGCTTATGGTGACATTTTTCGACCCTCACCAAAATATGAAATGGTGAGGGTCAATGAATGCCACTATATATACACATCAATAGTGAAGACCATGAAAGGTCCGTCACCATAAATCGTTGTTGATATGAAATGGTGAGGGTCACTGTTTGTCATTATATTCATTATTCGTGACAGACCTTGAAGTCACCAATGAACTTATCATGACATTTTTTGACCCTCACCAAATATGAAATGGTGATCTGGGCCAATGAACGCCACCATATATATGCACCAATAAAGGACGGCCATGGAAGGTCCATCATAATAAATCGTTGTTGTTCATTTGAAATAGTGACGGTCACTATCCGTCATTATAATCAATATTCGTGACGGACCTTGAATGTCACCACAACACATAACTTTGGCGACACCACCTGTGACGTTCGTATTTTTGGTGATAGAGGGGCACGCTCTCCGTCACCATCAAGCCATATGCAATGGTGACGGTCACTATCCGTCATTATAAGTCATTATCGGTGACGAACCTTGAATGTCACCACAACACCTATACTTTCGATGACGCCACCTTTGGTGATGTTCCGCCTTTGGTGACGAAGGTTTTTCGATTACCACCAATGAGCTTATGGTGACATTTTTCGCCCTCACCAATGTCCTTTTTTTCTTATAGTGTAGCTTCCGATGAGGGTAGAATTGAGATCAAACTATAGAATGGAAGAATTAGGATATTATGCCTCAAGTCATATTTTGATGTAGGAATTTGCTACGATGTATATATTTGGACTATCTCCATCTTCTTTCCATACCATGTAGTATGGGGTTTTGTCCTTTTTTTAATTGTTTAGACTCTTTTCTCTATTACTTCAATACTTTTGTGTGTCATCTAGTCTATAAGGTTGTCTTGTTTAGATATAATAGAAAGACTTCCCCACTCCAATTTGTATTCAAATATTTTATGAATTTTAAGCTCTAAATTTGAAATGGCTAAGATGTAATATTATACATTATAAATATATCTTCCCTAACATCTTAGGTATTTTTGAAAAATGGGTCTAAAAACTTTTATATGATGAACTCGATCTCAACTACCTTTCAACATAAATTTGAACTTTCTCCGCAAAACAAATATCTCGTGCCCGTGATTTTTTTCCTTCGTAGTAATTTGTATCTCAATACAGAATATATATCACATAAATTACTTCAAATTTTCTCTGTCCTCCTATAAAAGAGTGTCTTCGAGATTATAGAACTTGGATGGGTCCTATTAGGGTCCTATAAATATATGATTCATAATTTTGATTTGACTCTCGTTAGAAATCTTGAAATATTGTACATAACTTTCTTTTGTAAATGTATTCCCAAATTAAAAATGAAAAGAGGGTATGTCCTAAAATAATAATCAAAGGAAAAAAAGAAACAAAGATCAAAAATAATATTAAACAGAACCCTTAATAAAAATAGATCATGAAAAGTGTTTTGTAAATCCAAAATGCCACTACTATTTACTTCTTGCGTATCAAATATTATGTGCATCTTGTTCAAAATTCCATAATCCATGATTAGTCAAATAGCTTAATCTTGACTCTTTCATGCTTTAAATTTCATGTTGATAAATAAATAATAAGTATCTAAATAAACCATTTAATTCGCAGATTAGTAGTTAAGTAGAGAACAATAAGGATCTCAACAATTTAATCCGAGCCCTTGGAAGTAATAAGGTTAGAATTACATATTTTTTTGTTAAAAGGAAAATAAAAAGGGTCCGCAAGCCAAAATGCACCAAAATAAAGGAAAAATGGTAGAATAAATGATGGTTAGGAAGAAAGCAAGCTTCACAAGGCATGGATAAAAATCATTTGGAATATTACTAGTTTCCTCCCCACAATGTCTCCAAGATTAAATCCTTCGTCATAAAGGCTCAAAGAATTTCTATGAATTTTGTTGGGATTGGACTCATTGCCTTAATGATTGATTGGCACTAAGGTATTAGAATTCCCTCATAAAACACTTCTCCTTCGTAAAAATCCCCTTTCCTCCTTACATCATTCATTTTCCTTTTAAAAATCCCCCTTTCCCTAAGTTTGAAACACATTTTACCTAGTGAAAAGTAAAACCTCTTGACTAATTCCCCTTTCTCATACAAAAATACCCAAAAACCCACAAAAATGTTGTTATCCTAAGTATGAGTGTGAAATGTTAAATATGGGGCCACCACTATTAAAATCCCCGCCCAAAGACATAATTTACACTTTACTTAGTGTATTTTTTACGTTCCGTAACCATTTCATATTATCTCCTAACCTAATATATTAGCTCCACTATATACCCCTTAGCCCATATTATATTAATTCCACTTTTTATTTTTAATTCCCAACCCAAATTTTAATTATAACCTATAGTTCTATTCCACACATATGATAAATATTGGTCCCACTACTCCCCGACGGGGCTTTATATTACATACACCCGCCCCCATTGATTAAAACATTAACCTTTAGCCTATCATTATACACCCGACTATGTATTAAACCTTAACTTAATACAAAATAAACCTCCAAGCATTCATTAAAAAAAAAACTGGGCCCCACGCTGGGATCGTGCAGAATGAAGAAAATTTACCGAAGAATATAAATAAACCATAAAAGAGCCAAGAATAAAACATTAACATAAACATGCATGTTTATCCGGAAAACCCCAACCGGAAAACCCAACCAATGAAATTTCAACATTAACCATTGGCTGCAACCCCGGCCAACTGCCAAGTGAGCCTTCACTACTCACCTCCATGCCTTGCCTTATAATGAATTATTCCCACTTTTTATAAGCTCGATTACATGAAATACCATACAGTACAAACCATGGGTGCACAAAACCAGTGCCCCAAAACCACTACTACTTACCTCAGTCAACATTGACTCTACCTCGAGTCATGTTTACCTAAAAAATTTCCTTAAACTTGAATTGGGGATTATCGACTAACCAAACTAAACTCGCTAAGTGAGACAACCCCGCTCACTCTAGCTCTTCCCCCCCCCCCCTCAAATTTTTACCCAGGGAAATTGTAACCGATATCCCCTCCTATCACCTAGGTCTATCCCGCACTACTGATTACCCAGGGTACGCATGCCATACCAGGTCTTACAAAAGAGTATGCCCATTTACATGCAAAGATTAACTCCATTATATATATATATATATATATATATATTAACCCTTGTTGCTCTCTTAATATAACCATCCTCTCATCTCTCGAATTTCTACGGGACCAACTTCTTATTACATCGCTAGTCGCTAGATCCGTTGTGGCAACACCATTTTCCTTCTACCGAGAAACTATCCATGGAATCAATCAATCGGATATTTCCTATTTCCTAGCAACAACATGCTCCGTATGGCCGCATATGAAAAAGGTTGCATTGATTTCTCCATTCACATGCCAATAAAACCCTACAAAAGCGTTCGTCCTAAGCCAAATATGGCTCTCGATAAACAATACACATTTAACGAAGAATATAAATAAACCATAAAATAGCCAAATAACAAACATTAACATAAACACGTATGTTTATCCGGAAAAACCCCAACCGGAAAACCCAACCAATGAAATTTCACAACTATCGTCAAAACTCGCCATCCGGCCAAGTGAGCCTTCACCGCTCACCTCTAGGCCTTGCCTACAATGAAGTATTCTTACTTTTATAGGCTCGATTACATGCAATACCATGGGCTAAAACTATGGGTGCACAAAACCATGTGCCCCAAAACCACTACTATTTACCCTTATCAACATTGACTCTACCCCAAGTCATGTTTACCTAACATGCAACTCTATTGCAAAACCTCGCACCATCGATCTCCATGACCTAGATCTAATGGTGGATAATGAATTTCGCACATCCAAAAGTGCGATCCCTTAAGCAACCCCTACCCTTGTGAAATAGGCAAGCCAGAAGTTTCTCTCTCCGCGACGTGTATAATTCTTACGGATCACATCCTCATATCCAATTCCACTTACCACCTTTCGATAATATGAAAACCACTCTGGCGGTATTTCCTTTCCCCCACCCAAATCATTTATTCTATGTGATGTAATCGCCATTCGGCGTGCATTCACCGCTTAATAAAAATACATACAAACCGCCCATTTGCACTCGTTTTCACTTTTTTATGTTATCATTTGCACAAAAATATTATTTTTGACCCAAAAATAATGCTACCGACTTACTTTAAAACTTAAATCTAACAAAATTTTCCCAATTCGGGATCACATAAACATTATTGAAGACATCCAAGTGCTATAAAGACTAGCAAAAGCTTCAAAGCTTTCTACAACCCCGTAAACCCTCTACCGTAGTTCAAACCATTTTTTATAGTATTTTCCTCATCATCAAAGCCATAATCCCTACTTCGTTAAACACTTGGATTTGATTAATGAAATGTTTTGTTTTGCATCTTATTGCGTAAGAAGATTTTGGATAAACATTAATACTAAGCTAAAACTCTTTATTCCTAAAACACTTACAGGAAATGAATTTTAATGATGTTCCTTAAAAAATATTCCAAGAAGTGTAACAAAGAAGTCATCGTACGCATAGAGATAAATTTTCACAATGAATGGTAAAGTGAAATATTAATTCATAGTGACAATGGAAAATAGAATAGTCAAATAGCATTAGAGTTAAAGTGTATCAGATAAAGGTCGAGGAAAGCTAAATAGAGTAAATACAAACAAGAAAAGTAAAATACAAGAGGCGTAATGGTTAAACTGAGATGAAAACACTTTTACCAACAAAAATGAATTTTATCCGAAGTAAAAAAGTCAAAAAAAATTAAAAGAACAATAAGGTTAAAAGATGAAAACAGCAGAAGGGACATTTTCTAGAAATTTCCTCGTTTAAGTCATAGTTTTGAAGAAATCAAGTAGGCTAACTAAGATGAATTTTGAAAAAATTGGAGAATTTTAGTGTTCCTAAGAGGCCACTCTACAAAAACATATCTCACTTTACACAAATGTATTGGCGAATGAGAAATGCATTTTAGATCTTCATAGGCTAATGTTTAGATTGTGAAAAATCTTGTTTTAGACATATTTTTGCGTAATATATCAGGAATAACCGGAATCAGTTTTTGAAACCCAGAGTGGTTTATCTCAATAACATATTTATATACAATAATCTCATTCATCTTTACATATCAATCATAGATTGAGATATAAAAATGTATCACTAGACCCTAATTGGCAGCACTTTCTGTGAGAAAATGCACAAAGGAAGGTAGAAGTTACCGACTCGATAAGTCTCCATCATCAACTAAGAGTCGGGAGTATCAAATTTGAATTTCTTCTTTAATACCATAAATCCATAAATATAGTGCCAAATAGATTCATTAGTTTTGAGTTTCCTTTATTTAAGTCTCTATTTATGTAATACGCTTGAGATATTGTAAACCAATATCGATATTTTTTCAAGATATTCTAGCTTAGACTTGTATAAATACTTCTCATTTAGAAGTATTGATGGTGGATTAATTGTCGAACATTTCTCAGAAATACATTTTCTCGAACACAAAGGATTTTGGTATGATGTTCAAGTCGCCAGGACCGGGATCACGTGAAATAAAGCATCATATTACAGATTCATGTGTTGGGCCACTACAATGAAGTATTTCACTTGTTCTTTTGTCAATTTTCTTATGTTTTTAATCCATTCATGAATGTGTTCTAAATTTTAATGTAAATTAGGAATTTTTATTTCCTAATTTGTTAAAAGAACTCTGCTATTGACTTATTTTCATTTAAATTTTTTCATTGATATCCGACTCCAGAACCCTTAATTGCTCCTTGATTTCGATTGGACTCGCTTTCTCTTTTCACTCCTTTATCCGCATTTAAGAACCTTAATTTCTCTTTATCTTGATTA
Source organism: Pinus albicaulis (assembly GCA_034641835.2). Taxonomy (NCBI): domain Eukaryota; kingdom Viridiplantae; phylum Streptophyta; class Pinopsida; order Pinales; family Pinaceae; genus Pinus; species Pinus albicaulis. The sequence continues at coordinate 90,053 of JAXQQM020092845.1, read as the reverse complement.
AACCATTTCACCATCAACTCAGAAGATCCGGGAGTGACTCGCTATCTTACCCCGTGAACATTTACCTTTAGACCTTGATCCCGATTTGACTGCCGACACATTGACTCCATCTTCCCAATGGAAAATAGATCACATATATATGCATCCGAGCAAGTGATTTTCCACCAAACCAAATCCAAAATTCAAAACCAATTTACCCCATATAACTAGCCTAAAATCGTATATAAAAAAAAGTTTAAAATTTAAAGAGAGAGCCATCTCTGGGTACAGATTGGCTAGATTATGTACCTAAAAGTTGGTTTGTGGTTACCTTAGACTATTTCTATTGAACCTGGAGAAATTTCTGAGTGATAACATAGTGGCGACTCCACTGGGGAAGACTAACATTTTTCTTCAGTAATATTTTACAGGTTCATATCTGATCTATGATGGTGGACAGTGATCAGACACACAAAGGTTAACATCATCCACCGGGCGACTCCAAATCAATTTCAAAATCAAGACTCCACTGGAGGAATGAACCTCAAACAACAATATGGAAAGATCAGGCTTTCAACTTGGATCTTAATCCAAGACATTATTTTCTTTCTCATTAAGGAAGGTTTTCAATGTATATTGTATTTTATAGAAGATCTTAGATTAGTTTTTAATTATTTTCCTTTGAAGATTGTAAGTAATAATTCTCCTAATCTCTTTGAGCAGCTTTCTTATAAATATAACGATGATAATTTTCCAATTAAGAAGCCTCAAATATTCAAGACTGATCTTACAATCCCTGTACATATTCATGTACCATATAAAGTTCTAGATAGATATAAGCCCCTTATTCTCCTATACTCCATGATTTTCCTAAAAAATACTACAAATATCTTCCTAGATTTGATGGAGAGAATGGTATCACTGCCCAAAAACATATTCAAGGTTTTGAGAATTATTTGGATTTATTTGAGATTGATGAAGATGATTTTAAAATCAGACTTTTTGTTCTTTCTTTGCAAAATAGAATAAAGAATTGGTTCAAAAATCTACCTAATGCTAGCATCTCAAATTTCTAGCAGTTTATCAAAATTTTCCTTGATAGATGGATAATCAAAGTTAATCCTTTTGTGATCATGGAAGAATATAATTAGTTAAAAATACATCCAATTGAAACAATACAACAATTTTCTGACAGATTTAATCAAGTTTATTATTCAACGCCATAAAATATTAGACCTCCTCATGATTCATCTCTCTTGCATTATCCAAGTGCCTTTGATCCAAAAATAGAATTTCGGTTAAGAGAAAGAGATCCAAAAACACTTGTATAGATGCATAACATTGCAGTTGATGTAGAAGTTAATCTGCAAATCAGACAAGAAAAGTTGAAAGCGGAAGAAGAGGAAAAGAAAAACATTGCAGAGGTAAAACTCAACCTTTTGGTAAGAAAACTAGATGAAAGAACACAGGAGATCTCTATGAAAGATAAATTTTTTACTCAAAATCACCATGAAGAAATAGAAGAGGTTGATAGCCATGAACAAATTCCTCTTAATTCAAATTATCATAGATCAAAAAATGAATTTACAGATCAATATGAGGAAGATGAATATACTGATCTAATGTGTATGTTTGATGATATCCCTTCTTTCGATGATTTTCCTAAGTATGATCATTATGATAATAGTTATGTTCTCCAAACCCAAGCTAACTTTACAGAGAAATCAGAAGCTAGTTTGGAGGATGAAGAAATGTTGTTTCAGCGGATTGAAGACAGTGATCAGCCAATACAAATCAGCCATGAGAGTGAGGAAGAAAAAGCAGAAAATGTGGAAATAAGTGAAGGTTCTTTACCTCTTTGTTTTGCTTCATTTCAGTTCATTAGAGACAATTATCATGCCATCAATAATTAGCAATCTTTAGGAATTGTGATTGACAACAAAGAAGATAATGAAACTATTGATCAAGAATTTTTAGTTTCACAATTGCAGTTATCAGTTCCCATTGAAGTAAATGATCAAATAACACAAGAAATTTCCATACCACTATTTTTTGAATCATTTCAATGTTTAAAGGAAATGTGCTATAACATATTTAATGAAAATGATGAGAAACTTTATGAAGTTTGTGAAGTCTCATGGAAACCTATATGCTATAGGTTGCAACCATTTTCCCAAGTTTTTCAGGATCCAATAGCAGATATGTTGAATATTGAAGGCATTCAAAGCATTCTTCTATTAACTAACTATGATTTTCAGAATCAAGATGATAAAGGATTCAATAGTCAAAAATTAAAATCAGTAGGAATATCATCGCAAATCTTATCTGAAAGTTTGCAAGGAGATAAAGACGAAAATAACATTTCATATTCATGGCATGGAGGCCATCCAGAACAGATGTACAGTTGTTTAGATCAGTTAAACATCAGTATATATATTTTGGAAGATCCTTTTGTACAGTTTCTAGAGTCAACAAAGGAAATCAAGTGTTTCCTTCTCCTCTCATTTGTTGACAAGTTTTTAATAGGTTGTAGAAGTACATCTTTGATAATCAAAAAGAAAATGCAACAAAATCTATCAAAGTACATAATTCTTGAATGGTTGCATTGGATATTTCATTTTACCTAACTAACAGTTGAAGAGTAGATTGAGTAGGTAGATGAGTACCAATAAGCTCAGAATTTTGAGCATTTTTTTTAGTTTTCAATTTTTAGCTAGTTTTTCATTAAGTTGGTTTGAAAATTTTTGTGTGTTGTTTTAGTTTCAGATCAGATTTCAGGTTGCAGAAAGGACTATATTCAATTCAATATTTTCAGCCACAGCAAATGCATGTTTTGGATTGGCCCAATGGCTGATGACAACTGACCTGCTAGTCTTGAATTTTCACCAGGAAAGCCATCCCCAGGTGGAGCCAGTGTTATGCTCCTATACCAATAGGTGTCATATATCATGATTGACTTGATGGGATATGTAATATGTTCATACCTTTTCGTGTTGCAAAGGTTTTCCATATTGTCCAAAAATCGAAAAATTTTAAAAATGTAAAGAGGGTATACCCTAAAAGAAAAATCAAAGGGTGAAAAGAATAAAATGGCCAAAAAAGTGAAAGAAAATGAACCCCACCAAAAGAAAGGCCAAGCAAAGTGTGCAAGTCTAAATGCCACTACTTTTTTCTCTTATGTAATAAAAAAATTGTGTGCAACTCGTAACTTATGCCACAATTGGTGACCAATCAAACAGCTTAATCTTGGCTAGTTCATATTTGAATTTGATGTTTTAGAGATAGAGAATAAAATCTGACAAAACTGTTTAATCTTGGCAGATAAGTAGATAGGTAGAGTAAATATAAGGAGCTCAATAGTTTAATCTGATCCCTTGGATGTAATAAGGTTAGACTTAGATATATTTCTACATGTAAAAGAAAAGAAAGTGTGATAAGGGTTTTCCAGTCTAAATGCACCCTAATAAAGAAGAAAAAATGCTAGGTTAAAGTAGGTAGGGTAGGTAGATGATGTTGCAGAATTACATGTGATGGATAATGACTCTAAATGTGTTAATCCTTACTTTCATCACAAATTCAAGGCAGACATTACACTGAAGGAATTTCAAGAAAAACAAAGTCAAATGATTAACTCCCCTTCTCATTTTTCCCTAAAAATTTCGTTAATTTCCCCTAAGTACTAAGGCATTTGAAAATTAGAGGGGCTCAAGGCATTTCCTTGACTTCTGGAGGGACCGTACCCTCTGCCCAATAATTTGAAAAGCGTAAGTACTTAAAACCATCCATAAGTCATTCATTTGCTTCCATAAGTCTTTTCCTAAGTAAAATCCTATTTTACTTAGGAAAATTACACAATATCCCACAAAAACCCTTTTTTCTTTTGAGCCTAAGTTAAATACATATTCTTAATGTTTTATACTTAGTGCTTTTCATTCATTTTCACATATTAACTTTTAAATTTATTATTTATTTCCTTATAAAATTTACCCATTCCCATACTACTATAATTAAACCCCAAATATTATGTATCCCGCCCCTTGGTTGAAATATAACCATAAAATAGTGTTAACATTAAAAAAAGGATTAATTAACCCCCACGGTTAATTAATAACTTACCCAACCAATCATATTGCTCCTGATATGATTATATAATATTTAATTATGTTGGGCCCGCCCTTGTTAATCTCCCCGCATCTGGCCTCCCCGATAACCCTCTGATCAACCCCTCCACAACCAATGGTCGTCATCCATATTGCATCGCCCTCCACGACCGAACGATAACTTGCAATCACGGAGTGGTTTTGCGAACAGTGCCTCGCCATGCGTCACAAGATGTATGGAATCGCTGGCTCCCGGTTGAATACCACCCATCCCTAAAGCAGTGCGATACATATCGTTTATCGCCCTCTGCATACGACAAACTGTCATTTCCCGCGTACATCATCCATCTGAAATAACAAAACCCCTGCCAACCTTGAATTTGTGAATAAAACAAAAAATGCACGTTATTTTCATCATTTTATCCTGCGACCAGTGCTCCCATGCAAAAAACGTCGAAATCAGCTGCTGAAGATTTCCAACCGCCACTTTGCCAAACGATTTTCAGCTGAACTAGTCATCTGTTATTTGCACTTGTTTCCTCACTATTCACTTCCTGAAACAGGTATTTATCCAATTTACGTCGAACCCTGAAAGTCTTGGTTTTTACTTTAATTCCATAGAAAAAGACTAAAAAATAGTACAATTCGGTCTTTGTTTCACCCCATAAGTTCCCAGACTTGTAATTTTGCCCATTTTTCCACTGAAAACCCAAATTCTTTTCTGAATCCACAAGAACCAGAATACCAAAAGCACAATGGTGTGAAGACATGTTGGACATTTTGTAAAAAATATCCTTGGATGAATTTTGGTTATTTACTACAGTAAGTAATGGTAAAAAGGATAAACAGGGATCAAATATGTTAAAGTGTATCAGGTAAAAGTCAGAGTGAAAGTTAAAATGAAGTTGCAGAGCAGTCAAAGGTAAATAGTAAAAGTAAATACAGAGGCAGTAAAATGGTAAAAAGAAATGAAAATACTTTCACCAACATTGAAGTTTTTCTAAAGTGAAAGTAAAACAGTCAAAAGAAAAACAAAGTGAAAAGATGAAAAACATAACAAGAAGGAACATTTTTGCAGAAATTTCATGTTTTAGTCATTGTCTTGCAGAAACTATTGTGATCAATCCAAGATGAATTTTGAGAAAATGAAGGATGTTTATGTTCTTAAGAGGACCATCTACAAAAACCTCTGTCACTTTTCTAATAGCTATTATGGTTTTGGAAATATTAAACAATGTTGGAAAGAACTTTTTCAGAAAATTCTAGTTAAGTCATCATTTTGCAGAGAACATTGTGGCCAATCCGAAATACATCTTACAAAAATGAAGCAGGTTTTTGTTCCTATGAGACCCATCTACAAAAAATTATCTCACTTTTTGCACAGTGATTTCAGAATCAGAGATACATAGACATCTTTACAGGTTATTTTTCAGACTCTGTAAAACTTTGTTTTACACATATTTTTGCAGAGCCTATTGTGCACATCTGGAGAGGAATTGTAGGAAAATGAAAGATTTTTATCTCACCAACATATTAATCCACAATAACCTCTTTCACTTTTTACATATCTATTACGGATTGAAAAATACAAAGATATAATTGGACCCCAAGTTTGCAGAATTGTTGGAGCAGAATGCACAAAGAAAGGAAGCAGTTAGTGACTTGGATGCCTCATCATCAACTAAGAGTTGGATCAAATTTGAATTCTCCTCTTTGTCATCACCTATCCATAAAAAATAGTGCCAAATATATTCATTAGTTTGAGTGTCCTTTACTTAAGTTCTATTTATGTAAAACAGTTGGAGAGATTTGTGAACTAATCTTGATATTTTTTCAAGATATTTTAGTTTAGAATTTGTATAAATACTTCACTCTTGGAAGTATTTTGGAAGTGGAATTCATAGATTTTGCTTTAATATTGATTAATTTGGAATAAAGTGTTGTTGGACAATTTTTGCATGGCTAGCTGGATAAGGAATTGATGCAAAGGACTTTTCACAGGATTCTTGAATCAAACAATGGATCAATAAGTCATCTATCTCTTATGTTTTAAAGTTTTATATTTGTTTATTATACCATTTATGTTTCATATTTGAATGATAAACGAAAAGGAATAATTCAGAAAGTGCTTAAGTGCAATCTATTTTCAATCATTATTATTCTTAATGTTTTCTTTTGAACTAGTATAAACAGTTAATTCTTAATTGCTCTTGTTTTCTAGTTTAATCATTTTGATTATTTGGTAAAGAATACTTAATTGCTATTTATTAATAGTCATTCAAGTTCCCTCTTTAGAATATGTTGAAGGATTCTTAATTTCCCTTCACCAATTTTGATTCCATTTCATTCATATTAGATCTTTAATTGTTCCCTATTTGATTACCTTGCCCTTTGAAACCATCCCTTGTTAAGAAACTTAATCCAGTTAAGCCATCTTATTTGACTCCATTAGCCCAATGGCCTAAACTACTCAGTCCTACCCCTATGTTATTGAATTCCATCACCCAAACACAATAAAAATCCCTAAACTTTCATAACTAGCCTAATATCTTTCAAAAACAAAGCTAAAAATTAAAGAGAGAGCCCTCTTTGGGTACAGATTGGCTAGATTCTGTACCTAAAAGTTGGTTTGTGGTTACCTCAGACCATTTCTCTCGAACCTGGAGAAATTACTGAGTGATAACAGTTGGCACATGCAACTCTCTTGAAAGTGAATAGCCTCCAAATAACTAGATCAATATAATGCATATGTCATCAAAGTCTTCTGACTGCTACTAGCTACTGCACATGTCTATTGCACTCTCTGTGTTGCTGCTGACATCTGATTTTGTGCCCTCTGCACTGCTGCCAACTCTGATCTTCACTCCAGAATCCGACATCCGTCACTCTGATTTCTATCTTCCTGACATCTTATTGCAGCAATTTAACTGATCCTTCCTGCTACTGTTTTACTGTGGGCTCCTCATAGCCAGGTTCGATCCATGAGACACACCATCTCAATGGACCCTACCCAAATTTATTCTTAGGATTAAATTTTTTGCATGTACTCTCTCTGCCCATCTGGCTCGAAATTTCCCCCTCCTGGAGGTCTTTGGTCGAGTGGACTCTTCCACTCAGTCTCCTCTCTGCTTATCTGATTGTGGCTACTCCACAACTTTCTGAGGTTGCATGTTGAGAGATAATTTCTCCCTCTCAACCACCTAGTGATTAACCACTGTTATTCTCCTCAAATATTTGCATGCATCCTCAACCTCAAGAGGATACATGTTCTTGAATCTTGAGCCGATATGCTTCACCTATCCCGTGGCTATGTGTTTAAGGAAAACCTTTCCTCTTCTAAACATCACCTCATAACCACGGTCTTTGTTATGAAACAAACTCCAAAAATAGAATAAAAGAAAGATCAACACCTTAGTGTAGAAATTATACAAGATGCATGTATATTAGCGGAATCACCTGATCTAAAAATTTAATTTATGTTAAATACATAATCCTTCCACTTAATTCTTTGCGAAATTAAATCGCCAATTGCAAACACATATGAAGCAAATCAATCGCACATAAACACAGTTGTTTAACGGTAAATCTTAAAGATAAAAACCCCAAATATCATATATTATGTATATCAATGGATCATGTAATAATCTCATACAAAGCTTAGTACAATCAACAATCATTACACACTGTCATGCAGAAATTTGCATATCTATGCACCAATTTCTTGCCTCCTGACAGCCTGCCTCCACTATGCAATCCCTGTTGAACAAGACCCCTGAATGAATTTTAATTGGCCTTGCCTTTACTTCACAAACCTCATTGGCATCTCCAGTGTGTGTCAGATGCATCGAATGCATCACTATAGTCACAACATATAATCCATCTCACCCTTTCACCTATCTCTCCACTGGGTTTCCACTGGAAATAACATGCAAGTAGTTAACTATTGTATTTTTTCAGTTGCAAGTGAGTCCCTAGTTGTGAATTAATTAGATATTTAATTCACTAAACTCTCACTAGTGTATCTTTAGTTAGAACTAGATACAACTAGCACAACTTAGTTTAACTAAATAACAACTCCCATAACTACTCTTCCAACTCGTTCATAACTCTGCCACTTCAGTTCTAATTGAGTCCTCCATGCATGAGTCACCAACCACCCTAGGAATTGCATAATTCCTTCAACCCACTGATTTTCCAAATATATTCACTAAAATAAAGTGCTCCAAGAGAATAAGTTGATATTTATTGTCAAATTATTATTATGGGATAATAATAATCGACATGCATCTATTTTTAGATTAGAGATCTATAAATAGACTTCGCCCAATCTTCTAAAAATACAATCTCATATATTTTTGCAACTTGACCAACCATCTACAAATAGCATCCAACAACTTATAGAATATGCTCACCATGTCTAAAAATAGATATACACCTAAAAATAGCCTACGGGCCCCACTTAGTGAAGGTGCTTAATTTTCACTAAGCTCATCTTCTTGTTGAATCTCAACACTCCCTCTCAACAAGATATGGATTATCCTTCACCCCGATCCTGCCTCTATGGTATTCGAATTTTCTCTTGGTGAGCGCCTTCATCATAATATCTGCATCCTGATCTTCCATATGAATGTACTAAAGCAACATGATCTTCCACTGCATAAAATCTCTGATATGATGATACCGGATATCTATATGCTAAGATCTATCATGAAACATAGGATGAATTGAGTGTTTAATGCAACTCTGATTGTCACAATGTATCACTGTATGATCTAAATGAGAACCAAACAAACTGATAGCCTTACATGCAGCTTGACTTGCTGCCATGTATTCTGCGTCCGCTAAATTGAGTGCCACAGACATTTTTTTCCTACTATACCAAGAAACATTTGTAGATTCAATACTGAAAACCCCTCCTAATGTGCTCTTTCTGTCCGTTAGGCTGCCTACCCAACCTGTATCCGTGAAACCATGCAACTTCACCACATCCATCTGTTTGTACCATAATCCATACTAAGATGTGCCCTTGAGATATCTCAGGACATGCTTTCCTGCCTTCCAAAATATCTTGGTAGGCTTAACCATCGCTTTACTAAGCTGGTTCACTGCATAGCATATGTTCGGTCTTGAATTAACTAAATACATGAGCGAACCCAGTAACTGTCAATAGATAGTAGCATCCACTACCTCTGCCAATGTAGCATCCTCTTTCCTCCAATTTCTTGGAAGAAGAGTATCCATGGGCTTGCAGTCCTACATGTTAAACTTACCAAGTATCTCCTGAGCATACTTGCCTTGAGACACAAATAGTTCAACTTCTCGCTACCATATTTCCAATCCAAGGAAATAATGAAGGAGGCCCAAATCCTTCATCTCAAACTCCTTTACAAGATCTTCCTTGCATGAGTGTATCAACTTCTCATCACTCGTTAGTATTAAATCATCAACATAAATAACAATGATTAAAAGCTTACCCTTCACCACAATTTGGTATAGGTTTGCATCCACCTCACTCTTGGTGAAGCTAAGTCCATTGAAATAGATGTTGATCCATGTGTACCAAGCACGTGGTGGTTGCTTCAGCCCATACAATGCTCTTTTGAGTCTGCACACATGCAACTCGCTGCTGAAGATCTCAAATCCTTCAGGCTAATCAATGTACACTTCTTCCTCAATGATCCCATTAAGGAACGCAATCTTCAAATCCATATGATGAATGTGCCAACCCATCTGCGCTGAGAGAGAAAGGATGGTCCTTATGGAATAATATCGTGTGACAGGTGCAAAGGTTTCTTCATAATCAACCCCCTTGATCTGTGAGAAGCCCCAGGCAACAAATCTTGCCTTATACTTCTCGACGCTCCCATCAGCAGCTTGCTTTACCTTGTAGATCCATATTGAACCTACCACTGATTTACCAACTGGCCTTGGAACAATATCCCAAGAATTGTTTCTGACAATGGAGTCATACTCCTCCACCATGGCATCTACCCATGTGGGCTCCGACGCTGCTTCCTCAAAATAAGATGGCTCTGCCGCGATACACTTGCTCATGAGAGCCATGTATCTAGTGAATCGGTTAGGTGACTATCTCTATCTGCGTTTTTATGTAGGGACTCCTACATTCTGTGCCTCATCAAGCTTCAGCCTCTCAGCTTCTGTGGTACGCCTTCTGCCAGTTCTGATGTTTGGCTCTGTGTGAGTGGACTCCTCCACTCCATGATCCTCCTCCTGTGGCTGATCCATATCTTGAGGCTCATCTTTGGGAACAAGAAGTTCCTCCTCTGCATGCAAGTGTAGCTCCCTCTCAAGCAACAACTTCATGGATTTCTCCTCATTGAATTTTATATCCAGTCGCACCACAATCATTCGATTTTTTGGAAAATACATACGATAATTGTGGGGTTTTTATGTGTACTCCACAAATATCCCAACTTCTACAGTCGGCTCCAGCTTCTTCCTGGTGTCCTTTGTCACATGAATGTAAACAGATGAGACGAAAATCTTCAAATGAGAAATATTAGGCTTCTTACTAGTAAAACCTTCTTCAAGTGTACTCATGCCAAGTACTCTATGAGAAAAATGGTTTTGCACATAAACTGCAGTGTTGCATGCTTTTTCCCACAAGTGCATCGGTAGGCCCTGGTCATGCAACATAACTCGTGCAGCACCCACGATCATTCTATTCTTCCTCTTCATGACCCCATTCTGCTGTGAGTTATGAGGCGCTATGATTTCTCTTCGAATTCCTTCTTTTGTATAGAATTATTCGAATTAGTTTGAGATATATTCACCACCATTATCACTTTGAAAATCCTTCACTTACTTCCCCGAATCTTTATCCACCAATGCTTTAAACTCACAAAACTTTGAGAATGTTTCACTCTTCTTCTGCATGAAGAATATCCAACATCTATGAGAATAGTCATCAACAAATATAACATAATACCTGTGTTTTTCTGTTGAAGCAACCAAGAAAGGTCCACACATGTCTGTGTGAATTCTCTCCAGGATCACCGAAGAACGGTTCTCCTTCTCATGAAAGGTGGTCTTCATAAACTTACCCATAGTACATACCTTTCACTGATCTGACTATGCAAGAGTAGCTTTGGGAAGTCCATTAGAAATCTGCTGCAAAATATTCAAGGTGCCATGGTGAAGATGACCCAATCTCCGGTGCCATAATTCACCCTCATCCCGGCTCACCACTTCTTCTGCTTTTCCCATCATTAAAGCGCAACCATCTACCTCTAGCTTGTAGATATTCTTAACTCAAATCCTTATCCTCTTGGTTTGACCCATTGTTTTATGTCGCAGGAAAGATTTTCCCTCGCTAAAAATGTCATAACCTCTGTCCTCCAACATCGTGACCGAGACCAAGTTCTTCTTCAAACCTGGAACATGCATAACATATTTAAACAGAAATGGTTTACTTGAATCCCTCTCAATGATAATGGTTCCAATTCCAGTCACACTGTATATACCATCATCACCCATCTCTATATGCATTTGGAGATATTTCTCCTCCAAGTCACTAAACAAGTCCTTCTCTACCGTCATGTGGAAGGAAGCACCACTATCAAGATACCACACCGATCCCATTGCGCTTGAAACCAAGCATGTGATCAAATAGAAATCAAGTTCAAATTACAAGGCAAGGGCCTCACCAGCTACGGCTCCAACAACCTTCTTGTTCTTCTTTTTCTGTGGGCAGTTAGTGGTAATATGCCCTAGTTCGTGATAGTGAAAACACTTCACCTTGGAAAAATCTAGCTTCTCGCCTTTAGCCTCAAATTTTGGATGGGATTTATTACCCTTCCCTTTCCTTGATTTGGCAGAAAAAGTGCAACTATATTCATCATCATTCTTCGATGAAGAGCCATCCCTGGTACTTCACCTTATCTCCTCCTGCACTAGATCTGACCAAAGTCGCTCCCAATCCGGCAGTTTCTCTCATCCATTGACAGAGTCCTGATAACTGTGCCAAATTTTTGGTAGTCCAATGAGAGCCAAGCTCACCAAGTCATCATCTGCAACTGTGATTCCCACACTCCCCAGCTCATCCCTACATTGGACAAACTTCGTGAGATATATTGGAATACTGTCACCCTTCTACATTTTGATTTTTTTGAGCTTATCTTTCAGCACCAACTTCATATCGTCATTGCTCCTTTGGAAAATATTTTTCAAAGCCTTCCACATTGCAAATGGAGTGGCTTTCCCATGAAGGATTGACACAATATGGTCCTTCACACCTTCCAACAAAATTTTTCTTGTCTTTGCTACTTTCTTTTTCCAGGCTTCAAGTAATGCAACATCACTAGAAGTAGGCTTAGGAACATTGCTATCAATGAACTCCTTCAGACCATTATCTTCAAGCACCACCTCCATCCTATCCTTCTAGGCTATGTATTTTGAGCTACCCTCAAGGGCATACTCCAACCACAATCCATTTAATGCCATTCCAATGAATACTCAACTGTCGCACCAAGAAATTTCTGTAGCAAATTCGAATGGTCCACCAATACAAAACTTAGCACTGCTTCAAGATTGCAATCTTCAGTGATTAATAAAGCTCTGATACCATGTAGAAATTATACAAGATGCATGTATATTACCAGAATCCCCTGATCCAACAAATTAACTTATGTTAAATACAAAATCCTTCCACTCAATTCTTTGTGGATATTAAATCACCAATTGCAAACACATATGAAGAAAATCAATCGCACATAAACACAGTTGTTTAACAAGAAAGCTTAAAGCTAAAAAACAAAACGATCATATATTATGTATATCAATGGATCAGGTAATAATATCATACAAATATTATTACATCAAGCTCTCAGTACAATCAACAATCATTACACCCTGTCATGCAGAAATTTGCATATCTATGCACCAATTTCTTTCCTCATGACAACCTACCTCCACTATGAAATCCTTGCTGAAGAATACACCTAAATGAATTCGAATTGGCCTTGCCTTAACTGCACAATCCTCATTGGCATCTCCAATGTGTGTCAGATGCATTGAATGAATCACTATAGTCACAACAGATAGTCCATCTCACCCTTTCACCTATCTCTCCACTGGGTCTCCACTGGAACTGACATGCAAGTAGTTAACTGTTGTATTTGTTCATTTGCAAGTGAGTCTCTAGTTTTGAATTAATTAAATAATTAATTCACTAAAATCTCAATAGTGAATCTTTAGTTAGAACTAGATAAAACTAGCACAACTAATTTTAACTCACTTAACTGAGTTAAACTAAATAAAAACTCCCATAACTACTCTTCCAACTCTGTCAAAACTCTGCCACTTCAGTTCTAACTGAGTCCTTTTAATATCCCAAAAAGGGAGAATGCAGTAATACTTAACACAATATAAGAACTGCAACAAGATAAATAATAAATCTTAAGAGAACATCAAAATTTACAGAGAAGCTGAGCCATTTTATTAGATTGGAGAAGAATCAATTACACCATGTAAAAAATATGAGTAGATCTAGCCAAAGAGATGGTCTAGAAGCACCCAGAAAGCAAGCTACAATAGGTACAGTGTAACTGGAGAGGCACTGAAGCAAATACTGCACTATCCCTTCAGCAGAATATGAACATATAATTGCAGGGTGAAAAGGAAAGTGTAGATCTACTAAAAAATGAAGCTTAGATGATGCCAAGATTCAAGATCTGTCCAATGTGATGGATTCCTAAGATAACCCAGAAAGTATTTTATAGATCTATAACTTTGGAAAATCACCTCCCTAGGATTTGATCCTTGATCTGCTAGGAAATACAGATCTAAAGCTATATCTAACAAATAGATGGCTGAAATATGTTATCAGATCAAAACCAAGCTTGAAGGGTTGATCCCTTCTTTAGATCTATGAGCTAGAAGCTCTAGATCTAGCTTCTCAATCCTCCAATGATGATTGCAGCTATGCAACACAACTGCTACTAGAAACTGTGCTGTGAGGGAAAGAGATTCCTTCTTCCTGCTGAAAAATGCTGCAATAAACTCTAGGCTGATGGTAATACTGATGAAAATGTGAGGGGATGATCCCTTATAGGATTGCTAGCTGAAATACTAGTAACTTCCTTCCTCCCTTTAGAACTGCAAGATAGACAGCATAATTCCTAAAGGAAGTATTGCTGCTGGGAGGTCAATAAATTTTGGCATGATGCCAGATCTACAATGAAGCTCTGGGAAGTTGATCTTTAAGCCCAAGGTGATAGGAATAAACCCTCACCAGTTCTCCAGCTGAAGTACTGAAGACAAATTCCTCCTTCCAAACCAATCTTCAGAAAGAAATCTGCAATTTTTGAATATGAATGTTCTGCAGAAAGTAGGAAAAGATATGTGGCACTTAAAGATTGATGTATAATTAAGTACAATACTCTTTCTAGAGCTACTCTAAGAAAGAGGTGGGATTCCTGACCAGGAACACCCTATGCTAAACAACACCTACAATCTTTGCTAAACAGCCCAAGAAAGCAGCGGAATGTCACATGACAATTCCAGATTTGAAAAGATATTACATCAATAATAATCAGCATGCCTTCATCCTTGCCTTCATCTTCATTATATAACATTTGAGCCTTCCCAAGCCTTTCCCCTCATCTAGACTGCGCAGTGTATGTGGACAAGATCCTCCAAGTTTGACCAAATCAACCATCGTGTCTAGGTGCAATGTACACCTTCTCCATCAAGTGTGCTTTGTTTGCACATCATCCTCCATCACTTTATCATGAATGTCTCATGATATTTTGTTGAAATCTTCAAGATCTTAGTTGACTGTGTCAACCTCCATGATCTATCTCATTAATGAGATAGGTTCTCCAATTTCATTCACATTAGTAGTTTCTCAACTACCTTATTTTGTATATATCTAGGCTTAATTAATCCACATTCACACACACAAAAGTGGATATTTATTCATATTGAGGATTGTGGGTCCCTCCACCCTTTTATTTACTTAATTCATTAAGAAAATCAATGACTCTAATATTCCAAATATGATGTGGAAATTTGGGAATATTACAGTCCCCCCTAGAAAAATGTTGCTTGTCCTCAAGAAACTCCAAAAGTAGATGCAAAGCCATCTATTGCCATCCAAATGGCATCCACATAAGGAAGGCTTTCTCCATTTTCTGCAATGTGTTATGCAATTTTGGTTCCAAATTTGTCTTTTAAGAACATAAAGAATGACCCCCAACTGTTTGGTTAGATTTCCTCCTTCCATCATGAAGTTCCAAGTGACAACCATATGATGTCCAACATCATCATCAATACATGAGGTGCATAAAATAAGGTGGCTCTCTTCACAAAGGAAAAGCTCCGTCACACAATACATCTCCCCATCCCATGTTTCATGAATTTGATTGAGCATTGATATGCTCTCATACTTAACCCTGTTGGCCTTATTAGATTCAAGCATCATTTCAATGTTATGAAAAAGAAGAAGGAAAGGAGCTATATGGGTAAACAAGGATGTCAAACCATATTCTCCTAATAGTAACCACTGGAGTAAGGCCCTTTGCTACCATCCTCCATCTCCTCCATGTAAGATGGACAAGCCAAACTCCCACAAAAGCAACCAAAGCAACAAGAGATCTTACTGACTTCTCTCCTCCTCTTGTGCATCATGAAGCAAAAACATACTAATGGACATATGAAATGTCACATCCACCCAATACAACGAAACATCATCAATGGACATCATGAGAGCATCATGCCAGGATTTACCCAAGAAAAAACACATAGACATAGGAGATGTCATGTGGCGGCCAATATCTCTCAAGTGAAACCAAAATGAACATGCCTTATTTTGTTGCATTTTATCATTAATACACAAGGCATGAATCAGAAAAACATGAGCTATTGGGTGGTAACCATACTCACCCAAGAGAAACCAGCGCAGCCATGCCTCTTTCTTTATTTCATAAGTGTTCCTCAAGGCATGGATCAAAGAAATAGGAGCCTTTGGGCAGTGAAAAGAACCTCCCAAGGGCAACCAACGTAACCAATATTGTTGGCCCATGTCATAGATCTGCAAGTGGTCATGCAAACCCTTGCTTATCATCCTCACCCACTCACCCCAATATCAAACCCTTGCTTATCATCCTCACCCACTCACCCCAATATGGAAGATGAGTGATGTACTATATAATCATGGTATCCTCCCTTTGTAGAATACCATCTTCCCCAAACTGATGAATAACTTTGAACTTCATGAAATGTTGAAGTGCACCTCCAATGAGATCTCTTAATGAGACCTTCTTCTCATCCATGGCCTTCCAAAACCAATAAGGTCCTGGATTTTCTGTAGGTAGAAGTCTCTCTTTGAGCTATGAGGTGCTCATTGAGAAAGTGTCATCAAGAAATGAGAAAGGTTTCTCATATCTAGATGTCTACCATTTATCATCTTTCCCTCCATTTCTTCATGAGTGAAGCTACCTTCAGAATTCTCCAAGAATAATGGGGCCTCATCATTATCACTACTTCTAAGTGACAACGTTGTAGATCTGCAATGTAATACATCGTTTGTCTCAAATAAAGGTATTATACTGATCTCATAAGCATTCATTGTACAAAGGATTATGCTCATCCCCTCTTTTGAAACTCTACACTTCAACTCAAGAGGTTGAATGTAGTTCATCCATGACAAACTGGGATAGTTTTTCATCTCCTCCTTGATTAGATCAAGGGTCCTCTGCGCTATGATATGTTGTTGCTTCAAATCAACACTATGTTCTAACCCTTAGTTATGCATTGGCCCTAATGGCATGTCCCCATAAGTTTTAATAAGATCTACTGAAACAATAGGTGATGAATGTGTATGGATACCTTGGATAAACTGATATGTGGGAGCCTCTTGAAAGAACACAATAGTTCCTCCAACCAGAACAATAGTGCCTCCAATAACTGGTAGGAGAGATGGTTGCTCTTCTTCCAATGTACCAGTGCTAGAATATTCCTCCTCTTCCTCATGCACCTCCTGAATCATGCATGGGACTCTATGTGTTAAGAGCTCAATACCACCTTGCAAAGATGCAAGAGTCTCTTCTCCGAACGCAAGTACTTCTACAGCTGGTGGTGAATGTAGTGACTTCTTGTCCAGAGTGACAAGATTGATAGCCCCCTCCTTAGGAAATGTCTGTTTGTAGCACATCTATGTCTTCTCCACATCAAACTTCTTCCTCAGCTTGTGAAATAAATCTGAATATTTAGTCACCTTTGCATGCTCCATGTGACCAAACCACCAATCATTGGCTTCATCTAAAAGATGAAGTGCTGCAATTTGGACAACCTCTTCTTTAGCTACAGGATGTAGTCTGAAAAATGTATCTAACTCTCTCTTTCAAGCCTTAACATTTCTTGAGGAGGATCCATCAAATGTAGGTAAATAGAATCTTTTGTGCCTCTCCCTCCTATTGCTTCTATAGGATCCTCTTTCTTCTTTGATTTTGAATAATTTTTGGAGAGTTAGTTTCTCTGTGAATGCTCTAGACTGTGCTTTGTACTCTTCAAGATATAAACTGAGAGTCTCATGAGTCTCAGGTTCACTTCTTTCTTCATTTCTACACCTTTCACCTTCTCCAAAGAAAGTGGGTATAGAGGATCTATGAGTAGATCTAGGATTCTCTGGTTTTCTTCCTTGCTGATAGGAAGTGCTTGGACCTTCCTTATCACATATTCTTCTTGGATCTTCTTTCTGCCTTTCCTCTCTCATTTGATATACCTCCTTGGAGAGATCTTGCATAGATCTACAAAAATGAGTGGCATAATTTTCTTCCTCCATGAAAGATCTCATCTATCTGCTTCTTATTTAGATGCAAAAGATGAAGTTTTCACAAGATGAGCAAAAGATCATGCTCTGATACCATTATAATATCCCAAAAATGGAGAATGCAGTAACACTTAACACAATATAAGAAATACAGCAAGATAAACAAAATCTTAAGACAACATCAGAACTTACAGAGAAGCTGGGCCATTTTATTAGATTGGAGAAGAATCACTTACACCATGTACAAAATATGAGTAGATCTAGCCAAAGAGATGGTCTAGAAGCACCCAGAAAACAAGCTACAATAGGTATAGCGTAACTGGAGAGGCACTGAAGAAAATACTACTTTGTCCCTTCAGCAAAATATGAACATATAGTTGCAGGCTAAAAAGGAAAATGCAGATCTACTCAAAATTGAAGCTCAGATGATGCCAAGATTCAAGATCTGGACAATGTGATGGATTCCCAAGATAACCCAAAAAGGATTTTCCAGATCTACAACTCTGGAAAATCACCTCCCTAGGATTTGATCCTTGATCTGTTGGGAAATACAGATCTGAAGCTAGATTTGATAAATATATGACTGAAAGATGTTATCAGATTAGATCTAAGCTTGAAGGGTTGATCCCTTTTTCAGATCTATGAGCTAGAAGCTCCAGATCTAGCTTCTCAATCCTCCAATGATGATTGCAGCTGCTGCAACACAACTTCCAATAGAAACTACGTTGTGAGGGAAAGAGATGCCTTCTTCTTGCTGAAAAATGCTGCAATAAACTCCAGACTGATGGCAATGTGAGGGGATGATCCCTCACAAGATTTCTATCTGAAATACTAACAACTTCCTTCCTCCCTTTAGATCTACAAGATAGACAACGTAATTCCTGAATGAAGTATTGTTGTTGGGAGGTCAATAACTTTTGGCTTGATGCCAGATCTGCAATTAAGCTCTGGGAAGCTGATATTTAAGCCCAAGGTGATAGGAATAAACCCTCACTAGTTCTCTAGCTGAAGTATTGAGGACAACTTCCTCCTTCCAAACTGATCTTCAGAAAGCTGCAATTTCTGAATATGAATGTTCTGCAGAAAGTAGGAAAAGAGATGTGGCACTTAAAGCTTGATTTATAATGAAGTAAAATAATCTTTCTAGAGCTACTCTAAGAAAGAGGTGGGATTCCTGACCAAGAACACCCTGTGCTAAACAACACCTGCAATCTCTGCTAAACAGCCCAAGAAAGGAGTGGAATGTCAGATGACAATTCCAGATCTTAAAAGATCTCACATCAAGAATAATCAGCATGCCCTCATCCTTGCCTTCATCTTCTTTATATATAATTTGAGCCTTCCCAAGCCTTTCCCCTCATCTAGACTGCACAGTGTATGTGGAAAAGATCCTCTAAGTTGGACTACGTTGTTTGAGCAAAGCAACCATCATGTCTAGGTGCAATGTACACCTTCTCCATCAAGTGTGTTGTGTTTGCACATCATCCTCCATCACTTTATCATGAATGTCTCATGATATTTTGTTGACATCTTCAAGATATTAGTTGAATGTGTCAACCTCCATGATCTATCTCATTAATGAGACATGTTCTCCAATTTCATTCACATTAGTAGTTGCTCAACTACCTTATTATGTAGATCTTGGCTTAATTAATCCACATTCACACACACAAAAGTGGATATTTATTCATATTGAGGATTGTGGGTCCCTCCACCCTTTTATTTACTTAATTCATTAAGAAAATCAAGGACTCTAATATTCGAAATATGATGTGGAAATTTGGGAATATTACAGTCCTCCATGCATGAATCACCAACCACCCTAGGAATTGCGTAATTCCTTCAACCCACTAATTTTCCAAATCTTTTCACTGAAATAAAGTGCTCCAAGAGAATAAGTTGATATTTATTGTCGGATTATTATTAAGGGCTAATAATAATCGACATGCATATATTTTTAAATTAGCGATCTATAAATAGACTTCACCTAATCTTCTAAAATTAGAATCTCATCTATTTTTCCAACTTTATCAACCATCTAAAAATAGCATCCTGCAACTTATAGAATATGCTCACCATGTCTAAAAATATTCATACACCTAAAAATAGCCTACGGGCCCCACTTAGTGAAGGTGCTTAATTTTCACTAGGATCATCATCTTGTTGAATCTCAACACTTAGAAATAAGCCACTTCGAGGGGACAACCTCCTTTATATTACATAAATGAAAAATTCTTGGATGATACAAATGAAAAAACCTCCTTCTATATATAGGATTCCATGGGTTCACAATATAATCCTAGCCGACCTAACAATAATAATGTAAGGTCATAATAATAACAATATTGGGGTTACAGGGGTACAACAATAACAATAAGGGGGTTACACGAACAACAATAAGGGACTATACTAGTATTATAGGGACCTAACGTGCCCCTCTCCTTCAAAAAAGTGTTTTCCTCAATGCTTGAGTAGGTCTAAATGCTTCTATATGAAATTCTCATCCTCCCATGTATAATCTTCAGTGGGTAAGTTCTTCAATTTGATGAAATACTCTGAAATTGATCGATTTCGTAGCTGTCGAGTTCTTCTTTCTGTGACTGCTTCAGTTTCCAATATGATTTTTCCTTCCTCATCAATTTCTAGAAATATTTTTTGAACTGGAACTTTGTACCCTATAACCTTCTTTAAGCATGAAACATGGAAAACTGGATGCACTCGGGAAGAAGCAGGAAGCTCCAATTTGTATTCCATAGTACCAATCTTTTGCAACACCTTGTAAGGACCATAGTACTTTGGCAGAAATTTATTATCCTTCTTAGATTGCTTGAGGGACATTTTTTTATATGATTGTAGCCGTAAAAATACCCAGTCTCCTACATCAAAACTTCTCTCACTGTGATGTTGTTCTGCTTGTTGTTTAATTCTATTAAATGCCAAATTTAGGTTATGCTTTAAAATTTGGAGAACTTCTTGTTGATGTTGGATGTGATCTTCCACTGCTTGAACCTTAGAATTTTCTCATCAATAAGATGCAATGAACATTGGATGATATCCATAAAGTGCCATAAATGGGGTCATTTTTACTGCAGTATGGAAGGAAGTCTTGAACCACCATTCAGCGAGAGGTAACCACTTGACCCATTGTTTTTTCTTATTAGATACAAAACAACGAAGATATCATTCCAAACATTTATTCACTATCTCAGTTTGACCATCGAATTGAGGATGATATGTTAGGTCCCTATATTACTCGTTTAGTCCCTTATTGTTATTAGTGTAGCCCCCTTATTGTTACTGTTGTACCCCTGTAACCCCAATATTGTTATTATTGTGCCCTTACATTGTTATTTTTAGGTCGGCTATGATTATATTGTGGGCCCATGGACTCCTATATATAGAAGGAGGTTTTGGTCATTTGTAGAATCCAAGAATTGTTCATTTATGCAATGTATCAAAGGTTTCCCCCTCGAAGTGGCTGATTTATAGTGCGTTGATCTCTCTTTTCTTCTATTTTTGAAGCTGGTTTCATAACATTTGGTATCAGAGCTTTGGATTCTAAGGTTTCGCTGCTCCAAACAGGCCATCGTGGAATTTTCACTATAACGTTTTGTCTTTGAAGGTTCAGAATCTAAAATTTTTAGAGTATGAAGCCGAAATCCTGAGGAACATTGTCGCAAAATTTCAGATCTTGGTTCGCAATATTTTCAAAGATATGATATGTGGAAGGTAGGTATTTTGCATGCTCCTGAATTTAACCTAAACAGGTCATCGCGGAATTTTCGCTATAAATATTTTTCTACGAGGTTTCAGAAGCTAAAATTTTCACATAGTGAAGCCCAGATCCAAAAGCACCTCCTGTAAAAATTTCAGATCTTGGTTCGCAATATTTTTGGAGATATCATCTGTGGAAGTGAGGTTTTTTTCAAGCTCCCAAATTTCATCTCAAATAGGTGACCCTCAGAAAAACGTCAAAACTCTCTCTCTGAGCGTCCAATTGAGATTCTGTAAAAATTGGCCACAAGTATATAGACTGTAGTTTCATTTCTATAAATTTCAGAGCCAAAGGAGGAAAAAATGACACGTGGAAATTTGTACAAGTTCGCTCTACTGAACCAGTCCATAATTAGGTCATTGTGGGATATTGGACATAAATTTGTCTTGAAGAGTCCAAATCAGGTCAGACCTGTGGCATTCAAAAGAGGATTCAGAGGGCTACCTCAGGGCCAAATTTCAGATATTGAAAATCTGAATCGCAGAGATAATTCAGTTTCAATATCAAGCTCCTCAAAAGCAAGAAAAAGGTGTGTATTTTGTTTTCGAATTACATAAGTATCGTTTGAAAAAAATTAGTTTAAATTTATTCCAAGGGCATATTGAAGAATAGATATCAGTATTAGGTTATAAAATTCCCCCCTAAAAGGAATTCAACACCCATTAAGCCTTTAGAAGGCTCTACTATGACTCATGAAGACGAATAAATGCAACGTGAGATGTCAAAATTACAAGAGCAAGTGCACCTATCACAAAGAGCAACAAAAATTGAAATGGAAGTTTTGAAGAAAGGCGTGGAAAATAAGATGGATGGTTTGAAGAAAGGCATGGAAGCTAAGATGGAGGGCATGGAAGTTGGCTTGGAAGCTAAGATAGATGACATGGAAGCTAAGATCAATGAAAAAATGGAAAACATGAAGAATGATCTAAAAGTAGACATCGAAGGTTTGGAAAAGTTGATACAAGAAATGTTTCCTAATGGCTAAAAGATAGTAGAGGAAACTCATGATGAGAAAAAAATAAATGTTAATCGTGATTTCATAAACTCTAATGTTGGATGGAAGAACCACCATATTCCAAACATGGATATGAGGAATTTTGATGGCTAGGATCCCGTAACATGGATACTACAGATGGAGCAATATTTTGATCTCAATAATGTGAAAAACACACAAAAGGTACGCATTGCAACTTTACATTTAGAACAAAATACATTTTTATGGTATCGATGGCTTTGCTCCCGTAAAAAAATTGTCACTTGGTCAATTTTTATGGAGGAAATGATAGCACATTATGAGGATACAAAAATAAATACCTTCTTTAGCCAATTGATAAATCTCAAACAAAAGGGTTTAGTGGCGGAGCACATTGAGGACTTCCAAAAATTGAATATAAGGGTAACTGATATTCTAGAGGAACACAGGATTGATGTCTTCATAGGGACTTTAATGGATAACATCCAACATGAAGTTTGAGTTTGGGAACCTAATTCATTGGAAAAGGCATCCAGGTTGGCAAGAAAAATTGAATGTAAAATTATGGCAACAAGGAAGCCAACCACTCACATATATAAAGATGGAACTTTTGCTACTCCTAGACTTCCACAACCTACAAGGTTGACACCACAACAATTGGAAGAAAAAAGAGCAAAAGGGATGTGCTACAGTTGTGATGGAAAATACACTAAAGGTCATAAGTGTGCTGAGAAGAAATTATTTTACATAGATTGTGAAGAGGAAGAAGAAAATGAATAAGAATCTTCAAAAGAAGAGAATATACACCAGGAACCAACCCTAGAAGAGGAAGAATTGAGTCTGACCATATCATGTAATGCATTGGCAGGAATTACCACTCTGCAAACTCTCAAGATAGAAGGAAATATCAAGAAGAAAAAGGTAATAGTGTTGATTGATTTGAGTAGTACCCATAATTTTATTCATTGTAAGGTAGCCAAGGAATTGAATTGTTTCCTATACCCAGCACCAGAATTTCAAGTGATGGTTGCAAATGGAGGAACTATAAATTCCTCTGGAAAATGCCATAATATCAAGCTAACCATGGGGGAATATGTATTGAATATTCCAATTCTTTCCATTCCTATGGGAGGTGTTTATTTTGTACTAGGATTACAAAGGTTACAATCTCTGGGAACGGTAGCTTTTAATTTTCAAGAACTTGAAATTTTTTTCAGAAGGAAAGGAAGTCAAGTTACGGGGTATCGCAGGGAAGCCAGGAAGAGAAAAAGCTCTAATGTCATGACAAAGCTTTTGAAGAAAGAACAATGAGGCGTAATTGCACAATTATGCTCACTATAAGTTCCAACATCAAAATCATCTATTTCTCCAGATCTCCAAAAATTCTTGGAAAATCATTCCAGGGTGTTTGAAACTCCCAAAGGACTCCCCCCTATTCGTGATCTAGATCATGCTATTCATTTGATTCCAGGAAGTGTTCCTCCAAACATCAGGCCTTATACATATCCTTATGTCCAAAAGAGCGAAATTGAACATATGATTGCAGAAATGTTAGAAGCTGGTATAATTCAACCTAGTCAAAGCTCTTTCTCTGCTCCAGTAGTATTGGTGCACAAGAAGGATGGATCATGGCGCATCTGTCCAGATTATAGGGAGCTCAATAAGCTCACCATTAAAGATAAATTTCCCATTTCTATGATTGATGAATTATTGGATGAATTACATGGAGTAATTTATTTTACCAAGTTGGATCTTCGCTCAGGATATCATCAAATTAGAATGAAGACTGAAGATATTCCGAAAACAACATTTTGAACTCATGAGGCTCATTATGAATTTTTGGCCATGCCTTTTGGCCTTACCAATGCACCTTCTACATTTCAATGGTTGATGAATTCCATTTTCAAACCCTTCCTTAGAAAATTTGTGCTAGTATTTTTTGATGATATACTAATCTACATTAGGTCTTGTAAGGATCATGTTCAACATGTTGACAGGGTGCTCAAACTATTGTAGGAGAAACAATGATATGCAAAAACATCCATATGTTTCTTTGGAGTACAAGAGGTGGAATATTTGGGTCATATTGTATCTCACGAGGGTGTTAAGGTAGACACTAACAAAATTAAATCCATTAAGGAATGGAAATTCCCCACAACCATAAAGAAATTGTGAGGATTTCTCGGGTTAACAGGGTATTATTTCAAGTTTGTTAAGAATTATGGGAGAATAGCAGCACCTCTAAGAACATTATTGAAGAAAGATGCATTTTCATGGACTCCTGAAGCAACTAAGGCCTTTGAACATCTTAAAGAGGCAATGTGCCTAGCACTGGTCTTAGCTATGCCAGACTTCACAAAAACCTTTATTGTGGAATGTGATGCCTTAGGAAATGGAATTGGTGTTGTTTTAATGCAAGAAGCAAGACCCATTTCTTTTTAAAGTCGTCCAATCAAAGGAAAGTATTTACAAAAAGCTATTTATGAGAATTAAATGTTAGCAATACTACATGCACTAAATAAATGGCAACCTTACGTAATGGGAAGACACTTCAAGGTAAAAACTGATCATGATAGTCTTAAACACATTTTGGAGCAAAGATTATCTTTAGAAGAGCAAGAAAAATGGGTCACAAAGATATTGGGTTATGACTTTGAAATAATCTACAAAAAAGGGAAGCTAAATGTTGTTGTAGATGCACTCTCAAGAAAGAATGAAGAGGTGGAAGCATTTCTTTGTGCCATTTCTTTTATCCAACCATAATGGATAACCGAAGCAAGGGATGAATGGAAGAAAGATGAAGAAGTGTGGACACTCATTCAAAAGTTGCAGCAAGATCCTAGTACATTTGATACATTTATTTGGAAAAATGATTCCTTATGGTACAAATATCACTTATATCTTTGTAAGAATTCCCAACTAAAACAAAATATTATTCTTAACTGTACAATCTCTCCTTAGATAATAATCTAAATATCTTAAAACTTACAAGCTGTGAAGAAATAATTTTTGGGATACCTAAATCTTAGAATTAAAATTGTATAAATGTTTGTTTTCAAAGAAATAGGTTGAGATAACAGACTCTATTCTACAACTTATATGTCTGCCAAAGTTATAGATTTCAATGGATTTTATCACAGATTTATCTAAGTCCGAAGGAAAGAGTGTCATCATGGTGGTAGTTGATAGACTTACCAAGTATGCACACTTTTGTGCATTATCTCATCCATTTAAAGCAAGTATAGTTGCTACTACATTTATGGATACAATTCAAAAGCTACATGGAAACCCAAGGGCTATTGTGAGTGACAAAGATCCCATTTTTGGCCTGGAAATTTTTGACTGTGTTGTTTCTCATTTAAAATTAATTATACTTCACAATATCTTATTTGTCTCATCCCATATCAAACCAGATAAGCAATTTTAGGATATCTTCATTGTTTTGTATCTGATAAACAAACACAATGGGTCAAGTTGTTACCTCTTGCTGAATGGTGGTATAACACTTCCTTCCATACTGCAGCAAAAATGACCCCATTTATGGCACTTTATGGATAACATCCACCATCCATCACATTATATTTAAGAGAAAATTCTAAGGTTCAAGCAGTGGAAGATCACATTGAGCATCAACAAGAAGTTCTCCAACTCTTAAAGGATAACCTAAATTTGGCACAAAATCAAATGAAACAACAGGCAGATCAACATCACAGTGAGAGAATTTTTGATGTAGGAGACTGGGTATTTTTACGACTACAACCATACAAACAAATGTCCCTCAAGAGAGCTAAGAAGGATAATAAATTATCGCCAAAGTACTATGGTCCTTACAAGGTGTTGCAAAATATTGGTACTATGGCATATAAATTGGAGCTTCCTGCTTCTTCGCGAGTGCATCCAGTTTTCCATGTTTCATGCTTAAAGAAGGTTATAGGTGAAAATATTCCAGTTCAAAAAATATTGCCAGAACTTGATGAGGAAGGAAAATTCATATTGGAACCTGAAGTGGTCACGGAAACAAGAACTCGACAGTTATGAAATCGATCAATTTCAGAGTATCTCATCAAGTGGAAGAACTTACCCACTGAATAGTCTACATGGGAGGATGAGAATTTTATAGAGAAGCACCCATAGCTACTCAAGTGTTGAGGACAACACTTTTTTGAAGGAGAGGGGCATGTTAGGTCCTATATTACTAGTTTAGTCCCTTATTTTTATTAGTGTAGCCCCATTATTGTTACTGTTGTACCCCTGTAACCCCAATATTGTTATTATTGTTCCCTTACATTTTTATTGTTAGGTCGGCTATGATTATATTGTGGGCCCATGGACTCCTATATATAGAAGGAGGTTTTGATCATTTGTAGAATCCAATAATTGTTCATTTATGTAACGTATTGGAGGTTGCCCCCTCAAAGTGGTTGCTTTCTAAGGCATTGATCTCTCTTTTCTTCTATTTTTGGAGCTATTTTGATAACATGATAAGATGAGATATGAGCTAGTTGAGTACCCAAACAAGAAAATAATTCCGTCCAAAAATTTCCAGTAAAAAAGGGATGTCTATCACTTACAATAATCTTTGGGTTTCCATGTAGCTTTTGAATTGTTTCCATAAATACAATAGCAATTGTACTTGCTTTAAATGGATGAGATAATGCACAAAAGTGTGCATACTTGGTAAGTCTATCAACTACCACCATGATGAAACTCTTTCCTTTTGACTTAGATAAACCTGTGATAAAATTCATTTAAATCTCCTCCCAACGTTGACTTGGAATGGATAAGGTTGTAGAAGACCTGCGGTATTAATTGTCTCGACTTTATTTTGTTGGAAAACAAAACATTCCACTACAAAATTTTGAACATCAAATTTAAGGCCATCCAAAAAAAAATATTTCTTCACCCTATGGGAAGTTTTTAAAAATCCTGAGTTTTCTCCTAAAGGATAAGTGTGCAATTCCAAAAGAATATTTTGTTTTAGTTGGGAATTCTTGCAAATATATAAGCGATCCTTGTACCATAAGGAATCATTTTGCAACTAAATGTATCAGATGTACTAGGATCTTGCTACAAATTTTGAATGAGTGTCCACACTTCTTTTTCCTTCTTCCATTCATCCCTTACTTTGGTTATACAATCTAGTTGGACAATAGAAATGGCACAAAGAAATGCTTCCACCTCTTCATCCTTTCTTGAGAGTGCATCTGCAACAACATTTAGCTTCCCTTTCTTGTAGATGATTTCAAAGTCATAACCCAACATATTTGTGACCCATTTTTTCTGCTCTACTTAAGATATTCTTTGTTCCAAAAAGTGTTTAAGACTATCATGATCATTTTTTACCTTAAAGTGTCTTCCCATTAGGTAAGGTCACCATTTTTTTATTGCATGTAGTATTTCCAACATTTCCTTCTCATAAATATCTTTTTCTAAATTCTTTCCTTTGATTGGATGACTTTCAAAATCAATGGGTCTTCCTTCTTGCATTAAAACAACACCAATTCCATTTGCTGAGGCATCACATTCCACAATAACGGTTTTTGTGAAGTCTGGCGTAACTAAGACTGGTGCTAGGCACATTGACTCTTTAAGATGTTAAAAGGCCTTAGTTGCTGCAGGAGTCCATGAAAATGCATATTTCTTCAATAATGTTGTTAGAGGTTTTGCTATTCTCCCATAATTCTTAAAAAACTTGTGATAATACCTTGTTAGCCTGAGAAATTCTCGCAACTGCTTTAAGGTTGTGTGGACTTTCCATTCCTTAATGGCTTTAATTTTGTTAGGGTCTACCTTAACACCCTCGTGAGATACAATATGACCCAGATATTCCACCTCCTGTACTCCAAAGAAACATTTGGATGTTTTTTCATATAATTTTTTCTCCTCCAATTATTTGAGCACCCTATCAACATGTTGAACACGATCCTTCGAAGACATGCTATAGATTAGTATGTCATCAAAAAATACCAGCACAAATTTTCTAAGGGAGGGTTTGAAAATGGAATTCATCAACCCTTGAAATGTAGAAGGTGCATTGGTAAGTCCAAAAGGCATGACCAAAAATTCATAATGATCCTCATGAGTTTGAAATGCTATTTTCGGAATATCTTCAGTCTTCATTCTAATTTGATGATATCCTGAATGAAGATCCAACTTGGTAAAATAAATTGATCCATGTATATCATCCAATAATTCATCAATCACAGGAATGGGAAATTTATCTTTGATAGTGAGCTTATTGAGCTCCCTATAATCTGGACACATGCACCATGATCCATCCTTCTTATTCACCAATACTACTAGAGTAGAGAAAGAACTTTGACTAGGTTGAATTATACCAATCTCTAACATTTCTGCAATCATTTGTTCAATTTCTCTCTTTTGGATGTAAGGATATTTGTAAGGCCTGCTGTTTGGAGGAACACTTCCTGGAATCAAATGAATTGCATGATCATGATCACAAATAGGTAGGAGTCCTATGGGAGTTTAAAACACCTTGGAATGATTGTACAATACTTTTTGGAGATCTGGAGAAATAGATGATTTTGATGTTGGAACTTCTAGTGAGCATGATTGTGAAATTACGCCTCATTGTTCTTTCTTCAGAAGCTTTGTCACGACATTAGAGATTATTATATTTCTCGAATTCCTTGAGATACCACGTAATTTGATTTCCTTTCCTTATGAAAAACATTTCAAGAAAAGTTTTTAAAAATTAAAATTTGTCGTCCACAAAGATTGCAACTATTGTACTCCTAGTACAACATCAACACCTCCCATTGGAATGGAAAGCATTGGACTATTCAATACATATCCCCCCATGGTTAGCTTTATATTATGGAATTTTCCAGAGCAATTTATAGTTCCTCCATTTGCAACCATCACTTGACATTTCGGTGCTGGGTATAGGAAACCATTCAATTCCTTGGCTACTTTACAATGACTAAAATTATGGGTACTACCCGAATCAATCAACAGTATTACCTTTTTCTTCTTGATATGTCCTTTTATCTTGAGAGTTTGAGGAGTGGTAATTCCTACCAATGAATTACACGATATGGTCGGACTCATATCTTCTTCTTCTTGGGTTGGTTCCTAGTGTATATCCTCTTCTTTTGAATTTTAATATTAATTTTCTTCCTCTTCACAATCTATGTAAAATCATTTCTTCTCAACACACTTATGACCTTTAGTGTATTTTCTATCACAACTGTAGCAAAACCCTTCTACTCGTTTTTCTTACAATTTTTGGGGTGTCAACCTTGTAGGTTGTGGAAGTCTAGGAGTAGAAACACTTCCATCTTTATAGATGTGGGTGGTAGGCTTCCTTGTCGCCATAATTTTACATTCAATTTTTATTTCCAATTTGAATGCCTTCTCCAATGAATTGGGTTCCCAAACATGAACTTCACGTTGGATGTTATACTTTAAAGTCCCTATGAAGACATCAATCATGTGTTCCTATGGAATATCAGTTACCCTTATATACAATTTTTGGAAGTCCTCAATGTGATCCACCACTAAACCCTTTTGTTTAAGATTTATCAATTGGCTAAAGAATGTGTTTCTCTTTGTATCCTCATAATGTGCTATCATTTCCTCCGTAAAAATTAACCAAGTGAAAAAAAAAATTCGGGAGCAAAGCCATCAATACCATACAAATGTATTTTATTATAAATGTAAAGTTGCAATGAGTACCTTTTGTGTGTTTTTCACATTATTGAGATCAAAATATTGATCCATATTTAGTATCCATGTTACGAGATCCTTGCCGCAAAACTTCCTCATATCCATCTTTGGAATATGGTGGTTCTTCAATCCAACATTAGAGTTTATGAAATCACGATTAACATTTATTTTGTTCTCATCATTAGTTTCCTCTACTATCTTTCCACCATTATGTAATATTCCCAAATAGGGAAAATCAACACTATTGGGAATATCTTAAGATATTCCAAAAGTGGAGCTACAAAAATTCATGAACATAGCAATGTAAATCAGCTCATAAGATGTGAAAGGAACATCTAACCAGCGCATGAGTGCTTAGCAGCAAGAATATGACCTATACACTCCTTCCAAAGTGAGGAAATGCAGCAATATAGGGCATAAAAACATTATTTACAGATAATTACACTATACATGTGAGAAATGGGACCCTCATCCCTTAGTTTATACAATATACATATCACATATGGAACGGGACCGAAAACAGATCAACCTGTTTGGAGAAATCGGTCCTAAGTGCTGCTTTTCCCCAAGAAACTACAAGGATAGAACTAAAGAGTGTCCTCCCCTCCTCCTGTAGCATCCTCATATGATAAAATCCTCCAAGGAATATGATGTTGTCTCAACAGTGAATCTCCATAGTGCCTCTCCCAGGCATACAAGCTAGCATTTGGTGAACATCCCAAATGACTATCATCATAAAAAAGGAAAGTGCTCAAGGAGGAAACTAGGTGTGGTATAGAGGTCCTCTCAAGGCATGGAGTCTGAAATACATGGGGAATTGTGATTCCCATGTGAAATCTCCACCCCCAATCTATCATCCATGCAAAATGAGTCACCCTCAAATATGGCAACTCATGAAAAATCTTCTCCACCCTTGGCTCCTGAAGTGTAGGTGGGCTGAATAGCTGAACCTGGTAGGAAAAATGGCCTACCCCACGATGTCTCTCTCTCTCTCCACTCATGATAAGCATAGAGAACAAGTTGATCTGTTGTTGCAATAAGGTTGCCCTCAAGTGGCAAGTATAAAGTTGGATCTCCAAATATCCTCTCTCCAATGTCCTGAATCATGCCAGCCCAAACCATTCCATACAAAATGGATGGCACATCTTCACCATTTGGCATCCAAATCAGAAAATTGTTGAAGGATATGTGAAAGTTAGGATGATACCAAAGGTTCCTCAAGTGGATACAACACATTCTTCCCAACTGCTGCTTGAGAACATCATGTGGCAAGTTATCTCCCAATGAACTACTAGCTGTGCATGTTTGCTCATTTACTATGTGATAGTAATCAGCAACATATATCAGCTAAGAAAAATCAAAACAACAATACACTTGCCCAAGGTTATGTAGGGATGGGTTATCATCATTACAAATATTGGGAAACCCAAGAATAAATTTGATCTCATGTGGAGCAATGCACTGTCCATAGATGGTGAGAAGATACAAATACTCAATAGAAAAATCAATAAGAAAAAAGATGCATTTCTTACCATGCATAGTGAGTAATCTGAAAGTGAGGTCCATGGATTAATCCTCCCATGAGAATCTTCTGATAAAAATCTGCAAAAAGAGAGGTTGCATACTCCCCTTGGAGCACTCCAACAGTAGAAACATACTCCCAAGTGACAGGGATGTAAGCCTTTGTGATAAGGCTCTTGTCACTCCATGACTTCTCTCTTTGACATTCCACATGCCAAAGCCATCCACCAACATGATGCTATGTGAGAAGCTCTTCCCCTTATGTGGAATCCTCTCCTTGTCCTCCAATGTTGAAGGATAGCCTCTTTGAACTTTGAAGGTGCCTTCCCTCTCTCTGGAAATATCACAATAAGTATGGGAAAAGTTCTGCCCATACTATCACAAGTGTAACCATAGCAACAACAAACTTTGTTGCTCCGTTATCTCTCCCTCATACAAACCATATAATAACATCATGATGGTTGCCTTGCATGATGCCCCATACAAACAAATATTGTGTTGCCATATCATATGGGTGCCCTGCCATACCTCAATTCCCCACATACCTCTTGGCAAATGGTATGTCATATGATTGCCAAACTCTCTCAAGAGTAGCCAACGCAGCTTTTCCTCTTGGTGCCCTGTGTCATAGATTTGCAAGTGGCTCACCAACCTCTTGCTCTCCATCCATCCCCATTCATCCATATGTGGATGCCTCTCATCATGCTCTACCTTGGTACCCTCCCAAAGAAGACTACCATTCTCCAAAAGTAGATTCCTCCCCTTGCATCTCATGGGATGTTGAGATGCAACCCCTTGGAGATCTCCTGGAAAATATCTCCCATAAATGATCATCTTGAATCGATAAGGATCCAAGTGTGTTGAAGGTAAAACATCATCATAAAGTGGGATAATTTTCACCATGTCCTCCAAAATATTACATCCCAACCCCACATGTTGCATGCAACTCAACAAAGGTGCATTGGAATGATTTTTTACCCCTCCTTTGATCAAACCCAAGATGTACAGCATAGTATAAGCTTGCTACTCTAAATCAGCAATGTGTTTTGATCCTTTATCATGTGAAGTCATATTTCCAAGGCTTCCCACAATATTTTCTGAAATGATAGAAAATGCAAATTGATGAATACCTTGGTGGAACTTAGGAGCATTTTGGAAGACTGCAATAGTTCCTTCCTCCATTGTGATGGTGCCTTTAGCTGTTGCAATAGATGGTTGATCCTCCATGATTGTGACAACGCTAGTACAGGACTCCTCAAGTGGTGGTGAGGGCTCCTTCTTCTCTGATCTCTTTCCATCAAACCTTTTGATCAACCTTTGAGTGAAATATGCAAAAGTATATACTCTTGCATGACTCACATGGCTGAACCACCAAGTTTTTTCCTTACCCTCCAGGTGTAGCACTGATATTTCAACAGCCTCTCTCTCTACTACTAGATGTAGTAGGAAGAATGCTTCTAGCTTCATCACCCAAGCTTGTGATGTGCATGTGGGTGATCCATATAAAGTAGACAATAGAAATATATTGCCCATTATCATCCTATTTTTGTAGGGCCTCCTCTCTTCTTCCAGTTGGATAAACTGAGGAAGAGCTAGAGTCTTTTTGAAAGCTCTAGGTTGATGTTTGTATTTTTCCAAGTACCCACTTAGGATCTCATGTTCCAAGTGCTCTTCATGCTTCTTGTTTTCTTCCTTATGAGAATAGGAAGTGCATGGTCCTTCTTCTTCTTGACACCCTCTAGGAGTTTCTTGGTATCTCTTATCCTCCATCTTCTTAACCTCCTAGGAGAGGTTCTTCCTAGATCTGAAAAATTGATGAGAGAAAAATCATCCTCTCCATTATTCTGATCTTGCTCCTTTTGATAGCTGGAACTCACAAGCTGAGCCAAATATCATGCTCTGATACCACTGTAATATTCCCAAATAGGGAAAATCATCACTATTGGGAATATATTAAGATATTCCAAAAGTGGAGCTACAACAATTCATGAACATAGCAGTGTAAATCAGCTCATAAGATGTGAAAGGAACATCTAACCAGCACATGAGTTCTTAGCAGCAATTATATGACCTATACACTCCTTCCAAAGTGAGGAAATGTAGAAATATAGGGCATAAAGACATTATTTACAGAGAATTACGATATACATGTGATAAATGGGACTTGGATCCCTTAGTTTATACAATATACATCTCACATATGGAATGGGACTAAAAACAAATCACTCTAACCAAGTTAAACAGATCTCCCAGTTCAAACATGGCTTAAAAATGCCCAAATCCCATGACTTATGGAATGTAGATGTGACTGAAGAAAATACAGCGTAATCATGAGAGGAG
The DNA here is from genome assembly GCA_034641835.2 of Pinus albicaulis. Taxonomy (NCBI): domain Eukaryota; kingdom Viridiplantae; phylum Streptophyta; class Pinopsida; order Pinales; family Pinaceae; genus Pinus; species Pinus albicaulis. The sequence goes on along the minus strand of JAXQQM020092845.1, from coordinate 55,884 downwards.
CAATATATGATAAAAAATAGATCCGGAGTTTATTTATCTCAAACTCAGAGAAAAATAGAGATCTAGCCTCTTTTATACAATGTGAAGATAACCCGGGAACAGTTTCTTGAGAGAAGGAGTATACAAGAGAAGATCTGCAAAAATTAGATCTGAAACAACATAGTTATACTACAACTCTCTAAATAAATAGCTGAATAATACAAGAACAGGATAAGTTGTTCTATACAATTCTTCCTCCAGAGAACAAGCTCGGAAACAAGGGTCTTGACCCTGCTGCTACAACACTGAGTAAAAGGATGAAATTCCTACCAAGGACTATGCTGTAAGAGATGGAGACTGCTTTGGCCAAGAGCTAAGATGTTAAATATGCCCAAATATCTTCCTTACAGATCTTGCAAAGAAAGGGAAGCTCCCTCCTCTGAAAGATAATCTCAGAAGGTGGTGTTGTGAACCTTCCACTGCAACACCCTACAACACAGTGTTACACTCTGTATAAATAACATTGTGGCTGAAGGGGGATGCTTGGCCTCAAGCCTGAGTGTGGAAAAATAAAGTACAATACTCCTCCAAGAGGCCTCTTAAGTTAGGAGAAGGAATTCCTAAGCAGGATATCCTTGTGCTAAACAACACTGCAGCTCTGTTAAACAACAAGAGAATTCAAGATAGTCATGCAACCCATACATCAATAATCATCAAGCTAAACTCCAAATGGTTTCCATCCCCTTCCTTATAAGCTATGTGAGCCTCCTCACCTCGGGTCCCACCCATTAGGTTTTCCTCATGCACATGATCCATCTCCCTCCAAAACTACGTTGTATCTCCATTAAGGCCACTCTCCCTTAACAGTGTTGTTTGATTTGGTCAAGGTTGACCTCTTCAACCTGCTTTATCCCTGTTCACACTCAAGTGCCTTCAATCCATCTTCCATATGTCTGTCTAAGCTGATCCTTGTTCACATTGAGCTATTTCATAAGTGATCCACTCCTCTTCATGCATGTTGTTGACATGGTCAAACTTGACTTTGTCTACATGAAAAAGTCCCTTTTCACACGGTGTGAAATCCAGCTACCAAAGTGGTCCTGTTCCATACCAAGAGGTTTTTTATGTTGATTAAGTTAAGTATGGGTCTCGTCCCCCATTTATTCATCTACTAGGTGCAAAAACCAAAAATTAATATTCCAATTAACATACATGCTAATTTAGGAATATTACACATTAGGAATAATTTATTGTATTAACCTTGTCATCAAACCTTCCATGTCTACTTTTAGATCATTCTTCATGCCTTCCATGTTGTCTTTCATTTTTTCATTGCTCTTAGCTTCCATGTCATCCATTTTAGCTTCCATCCTAGCTTCCATGTCATCCATCTTAGCTTCCATGCCATTCTTCAAACATCCCATCTTAGCTTCCATGCCTTTCTTCAAACCATCCATCTTAGCTTCCACACATTTCTTCAAAGCTTCCATTTCATTTTGTGTTGCTCTTTGCGAGAGCGAAATTTGGTGCACTTTCTCTTGTAATTTTCATATGTCATGTTGCACTTCTTCCTTTTCATGAGTCATAGTAGAGCCTTATGAAAGCTTAATGGGTGTTGAATTATTTTTAGGTGGAATTTTAGAACCCAATACTAATATCTATGCTTCAATATGCCGTTGGAATCACTTCAAACTGATTTTTCACACAAGACTTATGAAATTCGAAAAAAATGTACACACCTTTTTCTTTCTTTTGAGGAGCTCGATATTGAAACTGAATTATCTCTATGATTTCGGATATTCAATATCTGAAATTTTCCCCTGTAGTAGCCCTATGAATATTATTTTTAATGCCACAGGTTTGACCTGATTTTGATTCTTCGAGGAAAAGGTATCCCCAATCTCCCACAATGACCTAATTATGGACTAGTTCAGTAGAGCGAACTTGTACGACGTGACACATGTCATTGTTTCCTCCTTCGGCTTTGAAATTGATACACCGGAATCTAAAGTCCATTTACTTGGGGCTGCTTTTTACAGAATTCAAGTCCAATGCTCAAAGAGAGAGTTATGACGATTTTCCCACGGTCACTTCTTTGAGATGAAATTGGGGATCCTAAAAAAACCCTAACTTCCACAGATCATATCTTCGAAAATATTATAAACCAAGATCTAAAATTTTTACAGCAAGTGCCTCACAATTTAAGCTTCACTTTGTAAAAATTTTAGCTTTTGAACCTTCATCGAAAAAAATGTTATAGTGAAAATTCCACGATGACCTGTTTTAGGTGAAATTTGGGAGCCTAAAAAACCCCTAACTCCCACAGATCATATCTCTAAAAATATTGCAAACCAAGATCTGAAAGTTTTACATGACGTTCCTCCAGATTTTGGTTTCGCTCTATAAATATTTCAGAGTCTGAAGTTTCATATAATAAATTCTATAGTGAAAATTACACAATGACCTATTTGGAGTAGCAAATGCCTAGAATCCAAAGCTCTGATACCAAATGTTATGAAACAAACTCCAAAAATATAAGAAAAGAGAGTTCAATACCTTATAAATAAGCCACTTAGAGGGGAAAACCTCCTTTACATTACATAAATGAAAAATTCTTGGATGATACAAATGACAAAACCTTGTTCTATATATAGGAGTCCATGGGGCCACAATATAATCCTAGCTGACCTAACAATAACAATGTAAGGGAGCAATAAGAATAATATTGGGGTTACAGGAGTATAACAATAACAATAAGGGGGTTACACTAATAACAATAAGGGACTATACTAGTAATATAAGGACCTAAAAGTCTTCCAATAACGCTACTGAGACAAGATTATTCAATAGGTCTGAAACATAAAAAACATCTTCTAATCTGAGAGGGGGGCTAGACTCCCTCTGAAAGGTAACTATACCTATGCTGGTCACGACATACCTCTCGTCATCTCCAAACTCTATATTTTGTTGGAGGTCCTTATCCTCCAAGTCATTGAAGAGATATCTATTCCCCATCATATGGAATGAGGCACCGCTGTCTAGATTCCACATGCATCCCATTATAGTGTTGGCCATGCATGAAATGGGAGTAAAATCAAGCTCAAAATATGAAGCTAAGGATCACCCACTGCAAGTGCAAGCTACTTGTTGCTTTCCTTCTTCTGTGGACAATTCGAAGTATAGTTCCCATGCCCGTGATAGTGAAAACATATGATCTTGGGCAAGTCTCTCTTTCCCTATTTGCCTGGGGACTTCTTTCCCTTTGATTTCTTTCCTTTTCCGATTTGTGGACATCGTAATTGTCCCATCGTCGCAAAATTTTCTAAAAAAAGGGTTGATTTTAAATCGATGATATCTCCCTCATCCGAGCTCCGATTCGACCAATTGATTTTTTCAATTTGGGTATGTTTTCGCAAGGAATCCAAATATGTTATTTTTTTTTTTAAATATTGAATCAAAAGTTTCATATATTCTCTGCAAACTCATCTCAAAACAATTCATTCTTTGATACCATGTATAAAATCTCTAACACAACTCTGATACCATATAGAAATTATATAGAAAATATATACCAATGGATTCAATCCGATCATGTAATGTACTAAAACAAGATACATAATCCTTCTACTATATTTGCGGAATATAGAATACGATCGCTCAATCACATGCAAGTAAGAGAAAGGAAATTATCAATCACACAACACAAGATGTTCTTGGGGAAAGAACCTGCTCAAAACCCCTCTATCATATACTGTACATAGTCAAATAATCATGAAACAATACAATGCTTTCTCATATCAAGAAAATCCTACACTCTATTGATCGTTTGACCCTGATCCTACTCAAAATTGACTAGCAATTCTTAGGTAAAATTTACCAGCACTTAGCCAATTCTCAGCCCCTACTTAGCCCAACCTTTCTCACACAATCCCTAGGAAATTAATCCCTATTAAATAGGATAATAAACCTTCCTTGACTCAACAATCCCTATGGAGCCTTCCTCTGACTTTATAATTATGCCCCGGGAATTCGCGAATAATACAACTGATAGTTAACTTCCCTTTAACCTCTGTCTCAACTGGGTCATCATCATAATTGACATGCATGTAGCTAATAATATTGAATCATAAGTTACTTGATAGATTACTACTTTTGAATTAAATGTAATTTAATTAAGTTGACCTCTCACTAGCTCGTCACTCAACTAAAACTAGTTAAATTGATTTTAACTCAATTAATTTGAGTTAACTGATTACACTCACACCACCCTAGTGCATTAACTGCAACTGTACCCTCAAAATAATAGAATCATTCTACATGCCTCATCTTAAACCCTCAAATCCAAATTCTTGAGCTAACTAAGTCTATCTCACTTAGTTAACTAATACAAGTTGTTATGAGATGACATTACAATTTTATTTCAATTTAATTAAGGGATAATTAAATCAAAAGCCTCACATTATAGCCATTTCTCGATGCCATTTTCTAGATTTTGTTTCTGGATGCCAATTTCACTGTTTCTTGTTGCAAACTTCAACACTGATGGAAGAAACAATAAATATGGATCAAGTATGTACCTGTATCAACACTCATCCTTGCTCTTTTTCCATATAATAGGTATCATGTAGCCTTTTGGTGTAGGGATTAAGCACTCGATTCTTTCAGAGAGTGGAGGGAAGTGTCACTCCCTAAATGCAAGCATGTGAGCATCATACTTCCTCCATCTCTAAAAAAATGAGAGTCGTACCATTTTAGTATATTGAATTTGAATGACATAACTCATAAGGCTTACAAAACAACCTAAAAGATCCATTTCACTACAAACTAACAATGAAAAATAAGCTTAAACTCTTTTCAATAGTAATTTTTTCCATTACAAAGTCATTAAGAAGACCTGCCAAGAAGATCGCTAGACCTTGTCTCAGAAAAATAAACATTAATGTCCACAAATGGCGAAAATAAGTCAATGGGACTATAAATTATAGCACATCACAATATAGAGAATAAAATAAGTAGTGTTCATCTTGTGTGCCAACAAGGGAAAACCTAACCAGTTCATCCAATGTGGTTGATTGGTAAAAAAACAAGCATTTGTGAGATCTACCAACTCATAAACATTAATTCATTTAGTAAATTCACCAAGAAAGACAAACTACTATTTTAGTTATATTCAACTTAAAATGTAACGAAAATTGTGTATCATTTACAAATTGAAAGTTTTATGTAATTATAGCTCCTCAAAGGAGTCAAATGTCCAAATTGAGCAAGCTACATTTCAAACTCTTAAAAGTATTACAAAAAAATCTATCACATTACAAATACCTTTGGATTTGTTCATGGAGTGTAATATTGCTAGTGACTATTGCACTCTTCAAACTTCATGGAATTCACTTCGGCAACATTGCAGCCAAATTGTAGAGGGGAAAGTGATTTTTTATCTTTTAGAACGAATATGTTCTTGATAGGAGCATCACAATGATAGGAACCAATCTCAGGGACTTGTCCACATACATTGCTAGTTTAAAATATTTATCCTTCATTTTTTTATTGAGAAGTAATTCGTGGTTTAATAGTTGTTGAAAATTGGCATAAGAGATGAGAACCACATAATATAGACATTTATACTATATTAGTTATATTACTGAACACATATTTAATAAATATATAAATTTACTATTTCAAAAAAAAATACCCGAATTATTAAGAGTAAAATGGTAAGTGACCGATCGATAATACTAAGGGACTGATCTCCCATTTAGTTGTAAAGAAAGTCCTCGAGATGTCTATGCATCTACATCAGTTGAATCAATTGATTCACTTGTCCATCAATTATACCTTAACTAATGGAAAATCATTCATCAAGCCTTGGAAGTACTGTGATGGTGCACGATTGACCAAGAAAACTTTCATGAACTAGTTGAGTACTTATAAGAGAAAGAAAAGTGTACAAGTTACCCAGGGCCATAGTGGCATGGACAAGAGTTTATTGCATTAATCCATAATCCAGAGGGGTTATAAGCTAGCAAGACATATCAATTAGGCAAGCCTAGTGTATGATCATAATAATATTCAAGCAATCACATACATTATTCCAACAAGCTATAATCAATGGAATTAGTCATTATCTCTACAAGGACTAAATTTGCAATGATGTGAGATAGTGCTTCTACGAGAGGTGTATCTGGGAGTACAATTAAGGGATCAAATCTGCAATGAATAAACTTATACAAATTTCATTGAAGGTTTCATGTGATTAATCTACAAAATCATAATTACATGGACACAAATGGCATGAAAACATGGGATGGACTATGACGTTAAAAAATTAGAAGTGAGTGGTGTCAATTGATGGGCCTCTAAATTAGACACAAATTAAGTTCCATGTAACATTTCTTGGGCACATAAATACTATATTAAATCTCTCCTTCTACACTTAATAATTTTTTTTAGCTTTAATATGTTCTTAAGAAGGTTAAGAGATAATTTTATATTTGTGCCTAATATTATTTATTTTTGGATAATATTGTGAGAATATTGGGTAGATTATGAAGATTTGGAGGAGGAGATAATCTAGGGACTTTCTCCCTAAAAAATGAGGATAAATATTGGAGAATAAATGAACAAAATATCATGAAATTATTGAGAAATTCTGGAGCTACAATAATTGAGAAAATCTAGGAATGTGTTCCCTGTCATTTAATGCACATTCCTAGTGTTGGCAACCAAATCCACTATTTGAGGGATTTTTTAAGGGGAAGCTTCCTCCTTTCAAGGAGAATACTTCCCAATCATTTTTTATAAGTAAAAATTCGAGTTGTCCTCTAGGGGCATGTATTTCTTGGTCTTATTGTGGATAAAATTTGTTTTCTTGTAACTCTGCTTTCATTTCTAGCAGGGATGTACTTGGATTGATTCAAATAATTAAGTTTGGTGCCATTTTTAGCTTCTAAATCTAGGTTTATTCCATGATACTCAGATTATCCTTGGGCTTTAACATCCTAGGAACATAAGATCCCTTTTGCACAATTTCTTTATGTCCTTTGAATGTATTTTTCACCTACATCTCTTATTTATGCATTTACTGTTCATGCTTCTTTTGTTGTAGGTTATATTGGTTAAATGGTTGAAGTGAATTTTTTCTAAGGTTATTTATAGATTCACAATCATTGTGCATCTTTATAGCAACTTCTAAAATTCATCTTCCTCATTGAGCTACTTGGATTGGGTTACTAGTTCACGAATCTAGGATTTATGGAAGTCCCTTTTAGCAAAATAGTAGTAATTTTCTTCTATTTTTTAGAACGTGTTAATAATATTAATTTGAGTTGATTATAATTGTCTTAGGTCATAAAATTATTCAATTTAATAACAAAATTTACCCCATTTCAGTTTCACTTTATCAGGTTAGGCATTTGATAGTTTAACTAGCACACTAGTTCTTGAATTTCTAGTTTTTAGACTAGTAATTTTGTGATGTTTTTTAGCAGGTCTTAATAGAGGTATTTTGGATTGATTCCACTTGGAATGGAGTCCAAACACATCCTAATCAATACAAAAAATTTCGCCTCCAATTTTCATTTTATTTACTTTTTCATTCGGTGAGTTATCTCTTCTTGTAGCACCTATAGAACTTCCTGTAGCACGTGTAAACTTGACCAGAGTTTCTCCCAACACTTGGTTTTTGTCTCTAAGGCTTGAATTATGACCCATAGTATATAAATACAAGAATGATGAAGAATAAACACCACTTAGGACATGAATTTTACAAAGCAAATTAGGCCTATTTATTTGAATTCATGTTGTTAAGATTTCAATTACAATTTGTTTATTAATTTCTTTTCAAAGTAACATTTCCCTTTCTGCAATTAGGTTATGATTTCATTTCACAAAATTAAATCCATTACACATTGTATGCTACACCTATAGTGTCTACACCTCTTAATTTTGTACGAACCCCGGGTTCATAATTAAAGTTGGTAACCTTGGGAGTTGCAACATTCTTGTTGTAATATTGGGGCTCATCACTTTTTAGTGCCATTTCTAGGGAGGTGTCAAGTATGCATTGTGTTATTTCTTCGTAGATTCATTTATTTTCTTTCTACAAAAACAAAAATATTTTCATTATGCATATTTCATTTCAAAAACAAAAAATTTCATTGCATTAGCATTTTTATTCAAAAAAAATAATTCTCCAACACCAACGACCCCATTTGATCACAAGGTGCAGTAAGAACCACATCACCTTCCACTTTTGCAGGTACAAGAAGAAGAGGTTGCAGAGAAGGTAGAAGAAATGGATGGAGATGATGACAATGAAGAAGATCATCTTGGATTTCCCATTCAAGATACTGATGTCAGTGTGTATATGAAGAACATGCCTCCATATTTCCTTCCCAAATTCCATGGTATCAGGTCAGAGGATTCGAAAACCTTTCTCTTTGAATTTGAAATTACTTGAAGATCATATGGTTACTTATTAAACACTCAAAAATAGTGATTGTTTCCCGCAACATTGAAGGATAAATCTCTTAACTGCCTCATGAGTTTAGGAATTAATTCAATAAGATCATGGAATGATATGCAAAAGATATTTCTAGAAAAATATAAATATCATGTTCTTAAATAATAAATTTTTATAAGGAATAAAAAAGAAGAAGAGAGCTTTGAGGATCTAATAGATAGGTTCATGTATAATGTGAAGAGGGAAAAAATACACCATTTAGGATTTGACACACTAAAAACCATATTACTTACAACAATTAGGGATGAGTGGATTGATATCCTTGACATAAAGAGTAGAGGATATATATACCAATTATCATTTGAAGAAATTTATGAAACATGCAAGGGCATATCAAGAGGAATGGAAAGAGTAAGTAAATGAACATCAACATTGGTAAGTCAAGTTGAACTTGGAAATTTTCTTGATAACATTAAAACAAAAATTCATAGCAATCTAAGTGAACAAGTAGAAACGTTAAGAATGCAGAATGAGCAAAAAGAGAATGTTGATATTTGTTTTATCCAAGAAGAATCTTATTCTACTAAATATTTTCCATTATTACCAAGTTTGAAAGAATTGTACCAAGAAGGCAGTGGAGAAATTCAATCATCGAAGCAAAGTTATTATGTAGCTCCAAGGGTACCATGGACACCTAGTCACCTGGTATGGTTCCATAACCTGATTCATAATTTCAAACATATTCACATCCATCTCAAAGTAATTAGAGCACACTCCCTCCTTAGAATCCTTGGCCATCTCAACCCTAAAATCACTCTTGGCACAAGGTTGGCAAGGAAATTATGGGAAAAATCCACAATATCCTCAATATTTTCCTCAATTTCCTCCATACCTAACTCCAGGTTATCCCTACCATCCACCTCCACCACAACCACAACCCCAACCACATCCATCTCAATGATCCACTCTTACTCAACTACATGTACCACCATTTCCAAACCCACACAATGAAGTATCTCAACCAACTTAGAATGATGAGGTACAATACTACCAAACATCTTCTCTTAATCTAAATGGAATTCATCTTAGCTATGGAAGAGTATTGAAAAAAATAAATTCTCTTGATGTTATTGAGGGACAACATTCAAAAAAAGAAGATTCAAATAAGAAGACCAATGAATCATGGGTTTCACTTAATGAAGAGCAGACATCATAATCAGATATGGAGAAATTTCCCTCATGTTTACCATAAGATCCTCCATGTGTTTAAGGCAACAATGAGCAAAAAGATGAATATTTGAATTTCATGTTAGAATAAGACACAAAAAGAGATCAAAATGTGCAAGCGGACTAGGGGCATCACAGCTATATTGAAATATGGTTCCAGACAATCATTTAGTTGCAACAAAACACTCTTCTTCAACAATACATGATAGCATCTCAGTCAAAGAAGTTGGTATCTCATATTCAGGTACATGTCAAAGAATATAGTTCAAGCCTACACATGATTATATATGTCATCTTGATGTGCACATGGATCCATTGGAAGTTTTCCTATACTTGAAAGAGATTTTTTTTCTTCAAGTTGAGTAGGATAGAAAAAATAAAATAAAAAAATGGAATAAGAGAAAAAGAAAAGTATAAAATATCAGGTGAAAACCTCTTTTGAGGTGCCTAATATTGGCTCACAGATTTAAAACCTCGACGAGGCGGTCAATGGGTTGGGAAAAAAAAATAAGTGGAAAAAAAGGATCGTAGGTAAAAACCTCCTTTGAAGCACCTAGGCAGACATACTAGTTGAGAACCTCATTGAGGAAACTAGTAGGCTTAAGAGAAAAGAAAAAAGAATGAAAAAATGAAAATAAAAAAATCATTTGATCCATGTATCTCTCTCTAATGAATGCATGTGTTATCCAACCTTTGCAAGCAACAAAAACAAGTTGGCACCCAAAGAAAACGTTGGTCAAAAATCTAGTCAAAGGAATTCAAACTTGGAATTTCTCCTCCTTTTCTTAGATACTCCAAAAGGACCAAGGTCATTTCAATCCATCAGCCTCATCCATTTCCAACATCCACCCATCATTTCCAAGCTTTTCTCAATGATTTTCCTTGCTATACTAAAATGCTATAGAAAGTTTAATTTTTTCTACAGAAAGTCCTAAATACATAGAGCATATTTATTTTATTATATGTCTAAAACAGTGAATCCATTGGCCGATATGTTTCATGGGGGGATGCATATGGATGATGGTAACATTCTCAAGAAATTTCAACAAATTCCGGTGCACAATTTTTGAGAAATCGACCTCCATCACCTACAACCATTTTTATTTTTTCTCGAGATTCGTGCATCCATTGGCCGAGGTTGTTTATGGAGGATTTCATAACGATGATGGTAACATGCTCAAAAAATTTCAAGACAATCCACTCTAACATTTGAGAGATATGGATAAAAAATTTATGCTACAAGGGGGTTGTCCTGAATTGTTACAGGAAGAGGATCTGATTGGAGAAAGAGGCCAAAAGGTCATGTATCCTTTAGGAAATGTTGAGATAGTTCTTCCATATCCTCATCATTGATTTTCCACACCACTTGACCCCTTATCCAATCTCATTTTCACCTTTTTCCATGAAAAGAACCCATTTTCACCCCTTCTTCCATCCATTCCAGCACAAAAAAGTCCTTTGATCATTGTCAACATATTACTCATGAATTATCACTATTTTTTAAGGTATCACCTTCTAAAAATAATATTCTAGGAGGGTATATGTGACTTCTACAGGAAGACACATAATCCTATAATAGTCTGCACAATCCCTCCAGAACCACAATCAAAAGCACTTGGAAGCACTAGAATGAAGAATTGATCATCATGAAGCATTGAAGGGTCATATCTTTGATCTTGGGAAGACACAAAACCTATGCAAGGATACAACATGGTTACTGATCATATCCAACAACAACATGCGACCATGAAATAATCGACACATGATAAATTAACCTATGAAAACAAGATCATCATTAAACGCTTCAGAACTACCAAAGGCAGCTTAAATAGTTATATCGGCAACCTCCACAACTACAGCAACATCCTACACAAAAGAAATACTCTCATGGTAAGACATAGGTATGCAATTCTCTAACCTCACCCTTAAAAAATATTCTAGCTAAGGAACAATTAAAAGTGTGAGAAGGGAATGTTTTTTTTATAGCCAAAATGAGTAGCAAAGCAACCTCAATATTATCTAGAAGATAACTTCACCTTTCCACCAACACATCCCCATGTGTGTGAGAGGAACAAGACAAAAGTGAATAGGACTAGAGAAAGTGGGTTGGAGGACAAGGAGTGCGAAAGGGTAAGTGAATGTCATCTTAGTTAACTCAATGCACTTTGAGTTTATTTTGCATGAAATGAAATAAGAGAGAAAAATTTTGAAAAAATAAAAATAATATAAAAATAAAAATAAAAAAAGGTGGAGCTACCACCTCTTGGCATGCAAGGAATATGGTCTACAGGATTTAGTTTGGTTGATACAGGTGAAATAGAACTACTACAGGCACAACAAATTTGCTACAGGAAGTTGCTACAAGAAGAAAAAATTTGTTATAGAAGGCTAAAAGAGTGCTAGAGGAAGGAAAATTTCACCCTAAACAGACACTAGAGCCTTGAGAAGCAAGGAAATATTCAAAGGCAAAGTAAGTAAAAATACATTCTCTCCAAAGTTCGACATAAGGATTCTAAAAGAACTTCAAATCATCAAGAAAAAGTACCCTGCAAATGTATAGTTTGGTTTCTAGTAAGAGAAAATAGTTGGATTGGTTGAGCCTTTGCTTAAGGATATGGTGTGTTAAATAGGGAAAGGGTCCATGTTGTAATTTTTCTTTCCTAAACCTTGAAACATTACTGTCAAAAATGCATTCTGCTACAACAACCTCCACTAAGGCTCATCATCGACCTCCCAAGCCAAGGTGGGAATGAGATACAATTGGAGCCTGGAGCTTTTCCAACACAAAATCAGAATCATAATAGGATCTGAAAACATACATTGTCATTCATGAAAAATTAATAAAACCACCCAATTGTAATAAGATTATGCGGGACTTTCGGCGTGGAAGGATGGATCTTCAAGCCTTGAAGTGACAAGTCATAAGGTTCATCATTGCAAAGAACATAGACCATATTTAGGATAACAATCATCTATAGCTACTGGCATAAACCCATCTCACCGAGGGTGTGATATGCACCTTGAGCTTGACAAGTTCCATGTTTCCTAATTTTAGATCCAATCTTTGATATAATGGCCATTTGTAGTCTCCAGCATCAGATATGGATTTAGACGAGTTTGTTTTTCAATGAATGCACCCTCTAGATTCAATATACCTTTACACATATGTACATAATAAGTATTTTGACACATCACCCCCATGCACATGCTCACCCTAAATGCATTGCGTGCTAGATTCTCTTGATGCAATAAGGGGACCACTCCCTAAACTAGCAAAAATTTCCACAAAAATGTGTCTAAAGATTTGAAGAAGAAGGATTAAACATTCAAACAATACCCAAACCCAAAAATCTAGTGTCATCCCAATTCTCCACCATTATCACAAAAGACATCATGAGCATCTATCCTCAAGGATTAGTCCAACACATTAAAATATACCCCTAATCCCTCCAACAATAAAATTAGTCAATAAAACATGTGTACTACTAAAATATGCAAATGCAACAGATCCATGAGAAACACTAACCAACAATCGCAATAAATGGGTCACCATAAATGTATATCAATCATCATCATGAGAATTTAGTTCCATCCTTAAAACAAAGTGCAGACTAGAAGTATCCAGTAGAAGCAATCAATAAAAAACAAATAGGAAATGTAAGATGGATCCCTCACCTGACTCACTCCACAAAAAGATGAGAAAATATCAATATCGGTACATTTGCAGAAGCCCATTGTTCCCCAATATTTTTGGTTGTTTGGGCACATAAGGATAGGATCATCACAAAAATAGTAATCAATCTCATGTACTAACTTGTCCTAATACATTGTTGGTTTAAAATATTTATCCTTCATTTTTTTTAAGAAGTAACATGTGACTCAATAGTTTTTGAAAATTGACATAAGAGATGAGATCGAGATAAAAATAGACATTTATACTAAATGAGTAAGATTATTGAACACATATATAATATATAGAAATTTACTATTTCAACAAAACATACCCCAATTCTTAAGAGTAAAATGGTAAGTGACTAATCTATAATGCTAAGATATTGATCTCCCATCTAGTTGTAAGGAAAGTCATTAAGATGTCTATGCATCTACATCAGCTAAACCACTTGATGCACTTGTCCATCAAGTATCCCTTAACTAATGGAAAATATTTCATCGGTTCTTCGAAATTTTTTGATGTTGCACGGTTGACCAAGCAACCTTTCATGAACTAGTTGAGTACTTATAATAGAAAGAAAAGTGTACAAGTTACTCGTGCCCATACTAGCATGAATAAGAGTTGATTGCATTCATCCAGTCTTTAGAGGGATTACAAACTAGAAATGTAGATCATATAGGCAAGCCTAGTGTGTATGATCAAACTAATATTCAAGCAATCAGAAACACTGTTCTAGAAACCTATAATCAATTTAATTAGTCATTGTATTTACAAGGAATAAATTTGCAATTATATGAGATAGTACTTCTAAGAGAGGTTTGTCTAGGAGCATAGTGAAGAGATGTAGGTTTTAACCCTATATAGAAATTATCTGCAAACGAATTCTTAAAAATAGAAAATAAAGAATAGTGAGAGAATAAGACATATAAAAAATATACACAGAGATTTTTCCCCTGGATCCCAAATCAGGACTACTAGCTTGATTTTTCATTATATTTATTTTAATGGTACAACACACGCACACACACACATATATATATGCAGAAGCATTCATAAACCCCAATCTATTAATCTTGGATTAGAACATAACCGTAGTTCCTTTGACGGAATCTACAAAATACCAAGAGCCAAAAACCATCATGCCCCAAAACCATTTGCAAACCCATACACAAAACCATAGGTGGGTCCGCCCACTTGAAATAGGGTCGATTTTTTTTTTCCCCGGGGCATTACCTCGAACCCCATGCAAGGCGCTACCCGCATCTTGCAAACCCCTGGATAAGGGGGGCTTCCACCCCCCTTGTGACGCTACTACACGTGTGACTATTCCTGGAAAGAATATAACACACACCCAGCAAGAGATTAAATCTGGAATGACTCAACTTAGCCAAATTGCATTGAAGGTTGCATGGGATTAATCTAGAAAATCATAGTTACATGGAAACAAATGGTATGAAAAAATGGGATGGACTATGGCGTTAAAAAATTGGAAGCAAGTGGTGTTGACATCCTAAGTTAAGGTGCCAATGAGATACAATTGGAGCCTAGATATTTTCCAAGACAAAATAAAAATAATAATAGGATATGAAAATGGACATTCTCATTCATGAAAAATGAATAGAACCACGCAACTATAATAAGATTACGCGGGACTTTGGGCATGAAAGGATGGATCTTCAAGCCCTAAAGTGACAAGTCATAAGACTCATTACTACAAAGAATATAGACCATATTTAGGATCTTAGTGATCTCTAGCTACTAGCACAAACCATATGACCTTGGGTGTGATATGCACATCGAGCTTCATAAGTTCCATGTTGCCTAATTTGAGATCCAATATTTGATACACTGGCAGTTTGTAGTCTTGAGCATCAGATATAGATTTAGATGGGTTTTTGTTGCAAAAAACACACCCTCTATATTAAATATTCCTCTATACATATGCACACAATAAGTGCTTTGATACATCACCTTCATGCCCCTACCCACTATAAATGTAGGGTGTGCTAGATTCTCTTGATGCAATAAAGAGGTTGTTCCTTAAACTAGCAGGAATTTCCACAAAAAATGTGTATAAATATTTGAAGAATACGGATTAGATATTCAAACAATACAAGGGGATGGACAGGTTGTGATTGTGTTAGATGCAATCTTACATTAAACAATATGAGAAATATGTTAGTTTATACAAAGGACAAAGACCTGGAATTGCTGCAATTTCTTTCCTGCACTACCTAAACTTTTGAGTAGTAACACTAATGATTTATTCCTCTCTGATCCTTATTAACCTATTTATTTTTTATATGGTGGCTTTTTGCAAGTCTTCAGTAATGTATACCCTGGTTCTGGGTCTGTATTTCCATTTTATCAAAAAATCAGGTTTAAATAAACTTTACATTTATGTGTTGTGGATGGAACTGCCTCATTGACTTGAATAAGTTGGTTTTATGCTTGCTATAACTGACATAATATCATATCTCCATTATGCACCTTATAATATCAAATTTCTCATTAATGTGTGCTACATTCTACATGTTTTCTCCGTGTTGGAATGATTATAAAGCCTGAGCCTTAATCCTTGACAAATTCTTTGTATTAGGGAGGTTGGCATGGAATGTATGAACTTTGTTCTAGTTCGAGACAACGGTGGGTCTTTGTAAGGTATTAATAATAAAAAATAAATTGATTTATGAGAGGTATCTGTCATAACACTAAGCCAAATCTACAGTAGTGAATCTATAACTGTAGGTGTTATGTCTAGTGACAGGTTTGGTATCACCAAATTGCACTGCTTCTCATCATAGTAAATATGTCTTGAAGGAGAGTCGGTCACCAGATTTTATTCCCTACTGTTCATAATACAATCGAGGGATGATTTTTCCCCTATATACATACAAGCCTTATATATCATGTCTCGAAGGAGAGTTGGTCACCAGATTTTATTTCCTATTACTCATAATATATATATATATACAATGATGAATGAGCATAAGCATGACCGATAGGATTCAATATGAGTTATTATTCATGTGGATAAAATTTGGGTATATTCTGCTTTGAAGGAAAAATATTTTACTTCATCAATAAACTAAAAATGCCACTAACTATGGATTTTATCCAGTGTCTAAACTCCTCCTCGAAACCTGGAATTTTCATGTATCTTTGACATTCTCAAATTCTATGTTCGATGCCCAATATGCTATATATGTAAATTTCGTTTCCTGCCATGTCTTAACATTTATTATCCAGCTTCTTAAAATGTTGTAACTGCAAAGTGTTGTCACTTCTGTCTTCCACTTGTTCTCCAATTAACCCTTTGACTATTGATCTTAGTCTTGAAATGTTTGGAAATATAGGAATATAAGTCTTATGAGAAACTCGATACCTCACCTTGCTCGATGTCCTTTTAACCGGAATCTAGTTGACTTTATGGTTATCCATTCTTTACCTGCCAAGCATTGACATTTGCTATCTACCTCCATAAAGTCCTGTAATTGCAAATTGTTGTGACTTATGTTTTCCATCTGTTCTGTAGCTGACCCTTTGACTGTTGATCTTAGTCTTCAAATGTTGTAAAGATATGATGATAATTCTTATGAGAAACTGGATACCTCACCTTGCTAGCTGTCCTTTTTATCCAAAAAATAAAGTAATATAATTGACTTTATGGTTATCCATTTCCCATTGTTGTGTATGTTTTATGCTTAGAAACATATTTCAATTCAAGATAAGATGTATATGGAAGAATTCAAGCATCCTCAATATAATTTATCTTAAGAATTTTTTTGATATATATGCACATCTAACTCATTTTATTTCCTTATGCTTTTCTTCCTGTAGGAACCTAAGAATTTCTCGCATAGCCTTTGCAATTTCAGATGAGTATGATGAAACATGTATTAGAACTATCTTACCTGCTTTTGCAATTATTACAACAATTAAAACCAATGCCTTTATTTAATCATTAAATATTTATAGTGAGATGCCAATATATGTTTGCAAAGGAACTAGGATCTTGATCCAAAAGAACTCCCAGAGCATCTATAGGTCATGATAAGCATCTTTGAGAAATAATAAAACAAGCACTACTTATTGATGCACTAAAATCCATAATAATAAGAAACACAAAAGCTACCATAGCACGTTGCTCTACAAAAATTTATGTGTTGTCAAGGAATCTATTGAAATATTAGTGACCACCATCCTTGACCAAATCAACTTGGCATGACTGCAAATAAATATTTTCCATAGAAAGTAATATTAAAAAATGAATAATTTTCTTCCTTTTGGAAAATTTCAATGGCCTAGCAAACAAGATGATTATCAAAATGTCAAAAACAGAGAAGAAACACTTACAAGAAAAATGAAGAGAAATCGCTTGCCCAAAAGATGATATCGGTGAGTCCAAGTATCATTTCCCTTATTTCATATCTTCCATTACCTTTTCAAGAGAGAATATTAGTACAGGTAAGCACAAGAATTTGCCACAAATTTGTCACAGTTTTTTACATCAATTTAACGACATACGAGAAAATTTCAACAAATAAAGTGTATAAAACAATATTAAAAAAAAAGTAAACTTACCATAAATCTAGTTATATATTAATGTCATATAAATAACGCAAATTCTCATAACATAAATTGTGTACCAGATCCACTAATAATGTTCCCATGTTTAGGAATCTTCCTAGCAGTACCAAAATAACGATACTGTGAGATTGACTAAGTAATCCTTGTAGAGATTGGACTTCTCATCTTAAGCATCATTGTAACAGGAAAGAGTACAACAAAAATTCTATGTTACATTAAATAAAGCACCACCTAAACACTGGAATCTATAAAATTTTACAGAACATAAATTCAAGCTAGAAAATGATACTAATAAACAACACCAAATGAAATGAATAAAAAGGAGCAACCAAAGAAATAGAGTTTCTTTGATTTAATTGATTTTTTGTTCATATTGGAAGGTGATATCATCTCAAGGAACCAACTAATTTTTTTATATCAATAGCAAGTTAGTTACTACCTTTAATGGAGACAAGATAAGGCTATAAATAACAATGAAAGAAAAATGCACAATGATCAAATTCTGAAGGGATGATGCTTGCACAAGCTCCATAAAATTTTATACAACTTCAGATGAAATTTGCATAAATGATACAAAAAATTACGATAAACTAGGTGCCTCAACTTGAAAAAATCACATTGAATGTGTCAGTAAAATATTAATATCCTAAGTCCAAACTATGAACTAGAAACACTGATTAGGAAAACAACTATTAGCTAGTGAAGCTAGAGGCTTGAAGTTATCCCATTGTAATCCATTTGTAACAATAGAATATAATGTTAGTATTATAAGTAAACCGGTTCCATTTGAAATATGGGCTATTGAAACCTCATCAAGACCCTTTCAACATCAATCAGCCCATCATGTCGTCCAAACGATTGTTGGAACTAGACATATCAGAGGAATGGGGGTATCCGAAAGAAGAAATCCCGTGATGGAAAATAATACTCAACTATTACTTCAACAATTTATTTCATCATCTAGTGAGAAATCTGAAAGAAGATGAATAGGATGGACATTACAATGATGAGGACTATTCTTGCATGAAATGAGAAAATTCAACTAAAAATATTTCTACAAAGACTAATGCATGATGGCCGGTAATCCCTTTATGATGAATGCCTGCTTTCTCCTTTTTTCACTGTATGCACTACTCTGCAGTGCTCAGACTATGATGATAGGGATGAGAAACATTTTGCTCACTTTTGACTAGACAAACAATCATGCAGTAGATATGATGAAGCCCTAAACACATCCAATCATAATCTATTTGGAGATGCTTTGAAACTTGAAAACGCTTCTCAGGTTAGAGAAGTGTATTTTGATCAGCAGAAAGTGAGATAAGATACGATAAGATAATTTTATATATCCAACGAATGACAATAAATAGGTCAATGGGGCTTAAAGGTACAACTAGTACAAGTATAATGTGGGAGTGCAAACGCAACTCCTAGAAAATGCCAAAGCTAAATCTAGGGTAAAATGAAGCAAAGAAGAATATAATAATATGACATCGTTATAAACATGTATATAAATAGATCATGTAGAAGGCTAAGTGAGGGTAATATAGCTATGGGCATTCCTTGAAACACATTTGGAAGCTCAAATTTTCATTCCAAGTTTGATAAAAACATAAATATAACACCTACACTGCATTTTGATGTCGATGATGAGTGTGGTAGAGATAAAGAGAGATAGATTGTAAAGTGAAAACAATGGGATGCTTCATTCTAGCCAGTACTCATTTTGAGGCAGTGTTAATGACCACCCTATAGAAGAAGACAAAGAACAGTTTCCTACAAGTTTTTCGGCTTGCTCAGCTCGCTTTCTACACTTGGACATTTCTCTTCATTTGATTCACCCTTGAAAACAATCCATATTTCCAAATGATTGATAGTGTGAGAAAAGATCTTGAATGCAGCAGAGGAATATTAGCAGGAGGGTAGGAAACAACCTTCTACCAATCTTGCAATCACCTAAGAAGACTTAGCACGTGATGACAGGGGTATCATGCCATGCCTTTTTTATACACTAGAAGAAAATTAAAATTCAACCAACATATGACAAAATCTTGAGCGCAGGTGGAGATAATGGACGAAACTATGGTTCTAGTTTCTCTGAGAATGAGAGTAATGATAAAATCATTAATGAAGGGAAATATTGAAGATCCCCTAAGATTCAAGAGACCAACATTCCTATATGTGATTTTGAATATGGTAGAAACTTTGGCACCCATAATGATGTGCATCTCCAATCAACATTACCTATTAAGTTCGAAGAGAACAATGCAAGATCCTATATTTTTTGCTTTGACATCCATCCTACATATGACATGGATTCTAATGAGGAAGAAAAGAATGTTGATCATATCATCAAGTTGTTTTGTGAACCATATGAGACAAAGGAAGAAAGGTCAATTCCATTTGTTGAAGGCATCCTTATTGAAGATGAATAGTCTTGTCATATTGGAAGAACTAACCAATATCCAGGAATACAAGAGGATGTCTGCAAACCCATAATTGATTTACATAGTGAGAAGAATCATTTCCAGGTTTTTATCGTATTGTTCATAGTTATGATAATTGATCTTCAAAGGAGGTTTTTCTCATAACTACAAATTATATTCGGGTAGCTTTAATTTCCCATACAAAACAACCCCTTGTCAGCAACACTAATTTTCATGGCCAAGATAAAAATGTTCCTCTGTTTGATCCAAAAACGTTGGAAATAAAGTCTCAATATTTCCTTCGACCATAATGACCCAAGGAGACCAGATATTTATAATAATGGAGAGCCAGATATGGATCTCTCTCCCAAATCAAGGTAGAGTCTCAAAGGGCCCAAAATATACCCTCTACACCAAATATTTTGTGGGTTGTTCCCTAGTATTAAAATTAAGTTATAGTTTCTTCTATTTCCTCCTAAGAGAATTTTATGAAAAATGGTTCCAAGATTGAAGCCAAGTTATATAAGACCATTCAATTATTTTAGATGAAGGGAATTTCGTCCTCATTTTATCTCTACAAATTACTCATCCATAAAATATTTGGTAGAAAAAAGGAGAAACCAATTCCATATCCTCTACCCACTGTGGGAAGAAGAAATATGGGACCTATCATAGGAAGCTTTCCCATTCCAATGAGGAATGTCAAACATTTAGGCCAAATAGCTACAAAAGGAAAAATGCTTCCTTTATAAGCCTTATTCTGAGGTTGGAGACTTAGAGGTTGATGACAACAATCCCAGCTACATTGATCCACACTTGATGCTAATTCCAAAAAATAGCCATGCCAGCAACAAGGAAGCTCTTTGTACATAGAACTATCAAATTAAGCACAAACTAGCATATATGGTCATTGATAATGAAAACAAAAATAGTCTTTTCTTGCTTCAATTGGAAAAGGAACTTAAGTTACCAACCTCGGCTCATCCCAACTCATATTAGCTTGGATGGGTAAAACATGTGCATTAGCTTATACTAATAAGTTGAAAATAGATAAAACTGTTGCTAAAAGATGGAAATATTTTTCCCAATATCTTATATTCTCTTACAAACAAAGATGAGAAGACTTACGAAAATAAGATGATAATAACAAGTGTAACTAATTTCTCCTTTTCCTCGAAGTAATATAAGTGGTATTTAAAAAATAAAAGGAATACTACAAAAGGGGAATGCCACAGATGCAAATATATTGTACTACATAAAATCCAAAATATAATGAAGTCAATTAATGGAGTAATTGATGGAGAAATCAATGGGGTCAATGGTGGTTGTTCATCTCCTAGACACGAGAGTTACAATTATATGTTTAAAAATACATTGTGATACATTCCCACATTCCACTTGTCACCTAGTATTATTCTCACCACTTCCTCCTTTCTTACATGGAATTGTTCCCTAAACAGTAAATTAGCAAAATGGAAACCAGTATGCTATAGGCTAATTAGTTCTATAAATCAGTATTCTATTAGGCTAATTAGGAATTGTGCTATAAACCTATCTGCAACACAACACCAAATTTACATTATGATGCATGAATGAAACTCACCACTACATTGAATATCCTGCACTTATGATTCTATGTAACTTTGCACCTCTGATAAAATGACTACAGTGTGAACATTCTTAAAATATCATTGAATACTCTCATAGACACAATTTATTCAGTTAACAGACTCAATCAATCTCTGACTCCTTCCAAGCTCAAACCTCCCCTTTCAAGAGTCATTGATCACCAACAACTATACTACCATTTGGGGAATATTAGCTTGAATATTCTCTAAGGTGTACCACTTGGTAGCTTGGGATGACTTTTATTTCATCCAAAACTAATCAAACTCTCAATACCTTTACCAATGTACCTGAAAAGGGCCCTAGACTAGGAATATGGGCATCATTACTATTCTTTGTATAATACAAATTAGTATGAGGGAAGGAGAAAGTTGGATTTACTTCTAAAGTGAAGCTTATCATGCTCAAAGGACATGAATTTGGCATTGAAGTTGGGAAGTTCTCAATGGTTTCAACAAGATTATGGTCTCAATTTTTAATCCATTGCAAAATAAATTTTCTTGCATGTTCTTAGGATCGATGAAGTTTGTTGATTTGAAAGTACCAGTTCAATCAATGTTCAGATTTCATCCCCTCAAGGTTTCAAAGACACTTACCTTTCTTTTTTACAAATTTTAGGTGATTTTAAGAGAAAATTTGAAGGATCTCAAGAGGATGCTAAAATTTCTCTGCGTCCTCCAGAAAAATTCCCCTTTGCCAATTTGAAATAATGCAAATCTATGCTTCTTTGGAAGTTGTAGTGATAAAATGGTTGGGAACATGGCTTTCAAGGATTTAGCTATATTTGAGGAGGATTCTGGTATGATTGTTCCTCTATTTCATCCAAGGGAAAATATTTTAAATTCTTTGCAAGAGGAAAATTTTAATGATATGGATTATAGGTTTTCTTTTATAGTTGAGTCTAGAAGAGTGAATATTTGCAAAAATGAATCTCCTAATTCCAGAAAGAATGGTTACAATGTTAATTTTGAGAGTGGTCTAGCCATTCCATATTTTTTGCTGACATTTGTAGTTGCACCTAGTTTTTTCCTTGGATTCCATTTAAATATGTTTGGAAAACCCTTTGACTCCACTAGCTTACAAAATCTTTGATCATAATCATATGGCCTGGAGAAAAGGGAGATGCTTTATTTTTCAAACGTGGGCAATTGTGATGCATCCAGTACGAAAGTATCATCAATGAAAAAAATTAAAGTTGTTGAAATGGTGTCCAATGGAGACCTATTGCAGATTCTAGTGCTTCTAGATGCCTAAATTCTAAGCTTTCAAATGTATATGTTGATTCATCCCCTATAAGAATTGCTGATGGAAATGTAATTCCATTTCCACAATCATCATATTCTGAGCTTATTGTGACTCGCAATGTCATAGGTCTTCCAGCAAAGTAAGATAGTAATGATCATTTTAAGCATGCAAATGGCCTTAAACTTTGAAGATTCTTGATTAATAGAGGATCATGCTTTTTTTATAGGAGTTCAAAGCCTCGTTATAGGTAGGTATGGAATTGACTAGTAATTGAGTTTGAAGTGGAAGGTTATCACATGGCTATGGATGGTGGGGAGGAAGCTGTTACAAGGAAATTCATCACCATTTATGTTGAATCTACACAAGCTAAGCCAAATACAAATAAATAATGGATAGCTATTTATGTTGATTTATTCAAAAATCAGAGTAAATTTTTGGATCAGATTAGGAATGACACAACATCTCAGTCACAGTTGTGGAAATACCACAAGGATCAATTTTTTTGTCAAAGAACCTAGAAAGCATCGTAGTGGGTTTTCAAATATGACCTTGGGTGATAATTTTTATAATATTTATTTCAAAGAAAAATGGCATATGACAAAGGATCGTCATTCAAGGAAAAGTAATGGACACAAGAAGAAGAATAACTATGATAATTCTTCACATCTAAGAATTTTTTTAGATTCTATATTTTGTAATTCAAATATCCTAGTTGTGGAAGTTGAAAGAGGGTGGAGAGAATGTGTTTCTCAAGTTATCCTTGATACTTTAGATCATAATGAGTGGATTCTTGTTGTGAAGCTATCTTGATTTACAAAATATTCCTGTAAGGCACAAAAAATCCTTAATCGGCCACAACAAATCATTTCACCCATGATCTGATATGGAGAGGTGGGAAGGATTGGAACTTGGGGTCTCCTGATAGTAATAAATTGGCTCTATTCAAAGAATTTCATGAAGAATTACACAGTAAAAATTTGCAAGCTTCCTCAATGAGGCACATGCCAATACCTGGAGTGCACAAGATGGAGGATTATTATTGAAGTTCTAATTTTGTCCGCCCTACTTAAATTTATATCTTGCAATTGGAGAGTGAAGTTGAAATGGACTTTGAAACTTCCTGTGTCATGTATGACATGGATAGTGAGGATGAGAAGTGTCTTGGTGAGTTAAATATATGAGGGTTGGTTATGAAGGTTTCCAGCCAATTCAAGTATTGGAAGAAACATTTGAGAGAATTATGGATTTACTGGAGAAGGTTTCCTTCACACGCATACATGAGCTATTGAATAATGATGAAGTAGCTAACTTATGTTGGGATATTTCACCTATGGAATTAGTGAAAACCATTCATGCAATTGTCAAGATAAGTGGTGAAAATGCATGGCTTTGTTTCAACATTGTCAACCTACTTCATGGGAAATATATTATAGGGAAATTCATCACCATTTGTGTTGAATCTACACAAGCTAAGCCACATATAAATCAAGACAAACGAGTTGATTATATTTAGTTATTCACATCTCAGGGTAACAATTTGGATTAGGATACGAATGGAACAACATCTAAGTCACAATTATGGCAATACCACAAGGATCAAAGTGTTTAAAATGGTGTTAAATAACCTAGATATTATCATTGTGGGTTTTCAAATATGATCTCGTGTGATAATTCTGATGATATTTCTTCTAAAGAAAGAGGTCATATGAGACAGGTTTGTCCTTCAAGGAAAAGTATGGAAGACAAAAATAATAATGAATCTGATAATTCTTCACATATAAGAATGTATTTTTATTTTGTATTTTTTATTTCAAATATACTGGTTGTGAGAGTTGAAATAGGGTGGAGATAATGTGGTGCTCAGGTTGTGCTTGAGACTTCAGATCATAATGATTGGATTCTTGCTATATCTAGTTTTACAAAACATACTCGTAAGGAAAAACAAAATTTTCAATGGTCCACAACAAATTCTTACACCCATGTTACGATATGGAGACATGGGAAGTATTGGAGCTTGGAGTTTCCTGATAGGAATTAATAGGCTCTATTCATATAATTTCATGAAAAATTCCACAATAAAAATTTGTAAGCTTCCTCAAAGAGGCACATACCAATACCTGGAGTGAAAAATATAGAGGATTATGATTGTAGTATAATTTTCTCTACCCTACCTAGGTATATATGACAATTGAAGAGGGAGATTGAAATGGACTTGGCCCCTTCTCGTGTCATTTATGACATGAATAGTGAGGATGTGGAGTGGCTTGGTGACTTAAACAATATGATGGTTGGTGATGAAGGATAACAACCAATTCAAGTATTGGAACAAAAATTTGAGAGAATTATGGATTTACTAGAGATGGTTGTGTCCATACACATACATGGGCTAATTAATGGTAATGAAGTAGCTAAAATTTTCTAGGATATTGCACCTATTGAAGTATTGAAAGCCATTCATGTCATTGGCAAGATAAGAGTTGGAGAAAAGGCATGGCTTCAATTGAAAATTTTCATCCTTATTCTTGAGAAAGATGTTAGAAGGAAATTTGTCACCATTTGTGTTGAATCTACACAAGTTAAGCCATATACAAAGCAAGAAAAGATAGTTTTTTATGTTAAGTTATTCACAGATCAGAGTAGATTTTGGGATCATGATAGGAATCACACAACATCTCAGTCACAATTGTGGAAAGACCAAAGGGATCAAAATTTTTAAAATGGTATCAAAGAACCTAGAAATCATCACAATGGGTTTTCAAACATGATCTTGCATGATAATTCTGATGATCTTTCAAAGACAGAGGTCATATGAGATATTATTGTCCTTCAAGGAGAGGTAAGGAAGATAAGAAGTAGAATAACTCTGATAATTCTTGACATCAAAGAATGTATTTAAATTTTGTATTTTGTAGTTCAAATATCCTTGTTGTGGAAGTTGAAAGAGGGTGGAGAGAATGTGGTGCTCAAGTTGTGATTGAGATTTTAGATCATGATGAGTTGATGCTTACTATGAAATTATCTAGGTTTACAAAATATACCTCTAAGGCACAACAAATTCTTCAATCGGCCACAATAAATCGTTACACCCATTATATGATATGGAGAGGTGGGAAGGATTAGAGCTTGTAGTTTTCTGATAGGAAGCAATAGGCTCTATTCAAATAATTTCATGAAGAATTCCATAATCGAAATTTTTAAGCTTCCTCCATGATGCACATACCAATACCTAGAGTTCGCAAGATACAAGCTTATGATTATAGTTATAATTTTGTTAGCCTACTTCAAGGTATATTTGATAATTGGAGAGTAAAGTTGAAATCGCCTTCGCCACTTCTCGTGTCATGCATGGTATGGATAGTGAGGATGAGGAGTGGCTTGGTGACCTAAATAGTGTGGGGGTTTGTGATGAAGGTTGCTAACCAATTCAAGTATTGGAAGAAACATTTCAGAGAATTATGGATTTATAGGAGAATATTTCCTTCACACACGTATGTGATCTAATGAATAGTGATGAAGTAGCTAACTTATGTTGGGATATTGAACCTATGGAAGTAGTTAATACCATTCATGTCATTGGAAAGAGAATAGGTCGAGCAAAGTCATGGCTTTTGTTTAGCATTTTCGGCCTGCTTCTTGGGATATCTACCAAGAACAAACAAATGAATGTGAGTCATAGATCAGTGAATTACATAATTCACTAGCATCAAACAAGAAAAAATTAATGCTAGAAATACCATTGTTGTTTCCAATTTCTCTAAGACCTATAGAAACGTAAAATTCCAAACAAGACAAAAAAATAAAGACCTCAAAGGAAATTCAATGCAAGGAATCAAATTACTCTAAGAGATGAAGTGAGTGGCATTTCTCCAAATACTAGGAAGCAGGGTGGGATGAGCGTTGGAGGGGAAAATTCTTTGAATTCCTTGGGTTATGTGTATAGCTTTAGTCCTCGACATATTGAAATTCATTTTTAATTTGGAAGCATATTTTTTACAGAGAAAATTGTGGCACCTATTCCCTAAATTTGAGATATCATGTTGCATGTCTTCCTCTTTTTCATGCATCATAGTAGAGATTTATGTGGGATGAGTGGGTGTACAATTTTTTTATTTTCAAATAATTTTGGAACCAAGTAATGATATCTATGATTTATAGTCCCTTTTAATCACTTCAAATTTATTTTTAAAACAAATGTTATGCAATTTTAAAAATACACATTTTTGTTTTTGTTTTTAAGAGCCTGATTTTGAGCTTGTTGATCTCACCGACCTTGAAAATTTTGTATCGTTGTGATTTCATCCTCATAAGGTTTGAAATTTTGTCCTAAGGTTTCTATTTATATCCTCTCTAACCCCACTAGTTGGAACAATATTTTATTCTTTAAGATAAATTTATTCCAAATCTCCCATGATGACATGATTATGGACTAGTTCAATGGTGAAAAATTTTACGGAATGCCACATGTCATTGTTTTATCCTTCAACCCTAGAATTTGTACCTAAAATAATAAGGTCTACGAAATTTCAATTACTTTTTTCAAAATTTAAATACGATTCTGGAAGAGAGTTATAACAGTTTTCCTCGGGATACATGTTTTGAGACTGAAATCTCGAGCACATAGAAACCATAATTTCCTTCTACCATGTCAGAAACCATAATTTCCTTCTACCATGTCTTCGAAAATATAGTAAACCAAAGTCTACAATTTTAGCCAGATTTTCATCTAGCTTTCACCTTGTGGTAAATATTTCATGGTCTAAAGCTTAAAAAAAAACAATGTTAGTGAAAATTCAATGATGCACCATTTGAAGCAAAAAATATTAGTATTAAGAGTTCTGATACCAAATCTTATGTATCCAGATCAAAATAATGCAGAAACATAAGAAAAACTAGATCGAACACTTGATAATAAGCCACTTTGAGGGGAAAAGCCCCATTTTACATCACATAAATAAAATTACTTCGCTGATTCAAATGAATTGGCCTACTTGGTATATATATAGGTCTAAAGGGTTAAAATATAATTAGGGCATACATAACGATAATAATGTTAGGGAACAAAAATAATAATAGTGCGCTTCTCTGGGGTACAATTGTAACACTCTCCTCCCACACTTACCCAATTTTACTAGTCCACTAGGGTAAATATGTGACAAAGAGTTACTATGATGTTATTAAACCTCCTATATCACCTTAAGGAAGTGTAATCGAAAAAAAAAAACCTTACTGACCTTGCTCAGGCACTACAGGACCCCCAAGGGCTAAATCACCCTTCAAGGTGTCCAACCCCTAATTTAACTTTCCTTTTCACTGATATGGACTCTAATTCACTTGAAAAATCTTGCATCCATGTGAATGTAGGAATCTAGTTTCATGGATAACCACTGCAAGGGTGCCACAACTGTATTTTTCAGCTAGTTTTGTGCTTAAAACCACGAAATTTGTGCCATTGTTTTAGGGCTAGACTTTAGGTAACTGCCTAAAACTTGATGATGCTTTCCAAAATGATAAATTACAAAAAGGTAAAGCTCCTAACACAAAAATTGATCAGGTACATGTTCTAACCAAGCCTAGCCATGACAGACATTCCAACAAACACATCATGAACATGTAATCTACAGGTCATATAAACACATTTGAGCATAAAGACTTCATATTTATCTGAATATTGTCAAGAAGGTCTTATGACCTCTCACAATATTTGGGTTATCATCAATTAGTTCATAGATTTATTATCCATTCATTTACTAATCAAAACATGATGAGAGCCATAACTCAAGTCTTCCATAAACCATGCTTATAACCAACATATAACCAACAAATCAACAATGATAGAATAGCCATTATAACCACATAATAAAAAACACATTTATAGATAATACACAAGAGGAGAAAAACCCTTATTAACATATTGAATATGTAACCAGGTTAAGGACTTCCATGTACCACCCAACCATGGATTGGGTTGACCAAATATTTCTTTCAGCCAATCACCCTCGTTCCATATTCCAAGCTTGAATGTGGGACTCACAACAAAACCAATTAAGGATTCCTTAGGCTTTACTACAATCCACCAAGGGATTCCTAGGGCCAAAGAACAAACATACAATATAGACTTTACCACAATCCCGCGATATATTGGTCAATGGATCACTAGGCCCTAAATAAGCATGGATGCCTCCAGATCTGTTCACCTAAATTGTGAGGAATTTGTTCTTCTCTACTCTCTAGGCTTTACTATAATTCCTACCATAACCATTCAATGGATTCCTAGTCCTAATGAGAGAATACACCACTAGGATTTATTTTGTATCCTACCATTACTGATCAAGGGATTCCTAGGCCTAATGAGGATCCAATACCTAGGCTTTACCATATATCCTGCCATTACTCGCCAAGGGATTCCTAGGCCTAGCGTGGATGTTCACAATGAGACTTTACCATGTATCCCTCAATTACCAGTCAAGATATCCATAGGCCTTGTGATTTTTCCTAAGACCACCCCACTCAGCTATGATACCATCTGAAAATCCATATCAACCATGTTACACCATTTTTTGGTCATCTAACCTGTTACTATTAGATGGACCTAAGTACACCATGTAAAACCAATTTTACCCTAAGTAAAATTGATTACACTATGAAAAATAACTTAGTAAACCACCTTTATTAAGTTGTTTATGGTCTAAACAGGAAACCCCATGAGGAAATATTAAATAAATCCACATTTGTTTGATTTTCCTCAAGGAATAATTAGTCAAACAACAGTTTAATTAATATTCCTAGTCATATTTAACCCAAAACAAGAAAATTAATTAGATAAATTATTATTTATCTTATTATTTTCTAGGAATAATTATTTAAACCTTATTTAAATAATATTCCTTGTTAAATTTGACTAAATCACTCATAAATAATTAAATAAATCATTATTTATTTGATTATTACTCAACCACATACTTAAAATAATAAATAAATCATTTATTTATTTATTATTTACAAATAAAGGGATTGGACCCAAGCCAAACTCTTTTTCCCTCCAACAAATATAATAAAATATTCCATAAAAGTTGGATCTTGATTTGGTTAATAATATTTTAATTATGCACCAATATCTAGACTAACTCAATATTTTGTTATAAATACAAGGGTTTTTCCATTCCTTCACTACCTTTTGTTGCCTAAAGATTACTCTGGATCTATACTTTTGGTCTGACTTTGATCCACCATCATTGTCATATTTTTCTCTCTTTTTGCTTGTGAGCTCCCTTTGAGTTCCATTTTTGTCTGGGTTTTCTACACCATCAAGGGAGAGGGATTTTAGATCTGAAGTGTTGAGGACTTACAAGAACCCATCCCATTGAGGAGAATTGGTAACATCCTTCTATGTTTTCCTCCCAAGTGCCATTAATACAAAATCCATTCAATATATTCTTGTCTTATCTATTGGATGCATGGAGAAACTCTTGTTTTTGTTTACTACTTAATGTCTTTTAATGCATAGATCTAGATTTTTGCAGCATTTATCTTGGTCACCTAATTACAAATCTAAAGATATTGGCAGCCATCTTTATTGTTAGGGTTGTTTGTTATGCACAGCTAAAGTGGTCTTTTTTCGTACACTTGCAATTAAGATTCATACTAACAACTGGCGACTCCACACGAGTTTACGATTACGACCGTTGTCATTTTTCAGATCCCTGCATATTTAGCTACTTCAAAGCCTAGGATTTCTCTTCAGCTTCTTTTTTTGCTTTTCTTGATGTTGTTTTTGACCTATAAAACCCTAAAACATTAAAAATTCTAACTTCTATGTGTTTTCGAACCTATTGCATAGGTTATAGACATAAGCTACAGCTCAGATGACACATCCTACTGAAATCTACTCTCGAGAGCACCGGAAGTGCAGGTCACACTTTTTGGCCCTAAACCTGCGACCTGGATCTTCAGGACACAAAAATCTGCCCAAAATCTGCGACCTCAACAAGAAATAGGTGAGAAACTGTGACCTCACTTTTTTGCGAGAATTTTTTAGAAAGTTTTCTGGGTTTGTCTACGCCTCTGTTCAGGGTTTTCTGACCTCTATCTCCGCCTATTTTGGACTTGTAATTTTTATGTTTTTCTCAACAAAGTGGGAACCTAGCCCCCTAGGGCTTCAGTACCCTCCACAATTTGTGGAAGAGTGTTAGCTGCTGCAAGTTGTCTGAAATTTTCAAAGCGTTCAGCCATTTTTCAGATCTAATACCTCACCTTCAGATCCACTCTAGATTGGCTCTTTATCCATCCAAATCACCTCCTTTAGTTTTGTTTGGTTTTTCCTCTAGGGTCCACTCCGCTTCCCTCCGGGAGATAGCCTTTCACCACCTCATTAACAACAAATTTTCCTCTGATTTTTTGTTGTTTATCTACACCTATTTCTAGCAAATCTGACCTTTAGATCCCTGTCCCTCCCGAACTTATAACTATTGGCTCTTTTGGTGTGTTTTGACTAGTTTCTTTCCCACCTACAGACTACTTGTTGAGAGGCCCGCCTCCTTGGGTTTAGATTATTGCATTATTAGCTATTTATTTTCTATTATTTCAGTTTCATATACTATTATCTGCAGGTTTATTTACAGTTATACAACACACTTTTCTTTTTCTCTACAAATTTCTAGGTTTAAAAACTAAAATTTACACACTTTACACACACACCCTAATTGAAGAAGAGCTTGGTTAACACTGCCAAGAAAAGACTTTAACATTGAAATCAATTGATCCTGCACCTCTCTGCCCTTGTTTTGACATTGTAATCAGTTGATCTTGCACCTCTCTGCCCTTGTTGGTATCTCTTCCCCTTGTGTCGTGTTGTGTCTTCATCATTGTGCCACCAACGCATTTATCTCGGAGAGTTCTTGGCCTTAATCCTCATTTTTCGGTAGGAAGACTTACTCCTCCGCGTAGGATTCAATTTAGTCCTCCACCAAGTCTGCACTTTGACTCCTCTTCTAGTTCATTGGGTTCCCCTTCTTCTTCCGCCCCCGATTAACCCCCTATCACCTTCACCATGTCTGGTTCAGGACCTAACGCTAGTGGTAGCCCCAGCCCTAATGCTGGGAACACTACTAGTGGGACCACAACAGGAACTACTCCGGCTGCTCCCTTGCTCCCCTATATGGCAAGCCTCAGTCTTCTCGATTTTAACCAGTTGATCAATGACCCTATACACCATGATGCTAGTTGGCCTGCTATGCCGACCAAGCTCCCATCTGACATCCCCAAGTTTGAAGGCCTTGCTGGAGAATATCTTACAAATCATGTTCGATCTTTCCACATGTGGTGTTCGCCTAACTCCATTACTGATGACTCTGTCCGTCTTCGGTTGTTCCAATGTACACTTACAGGTGAAGCTTCTAAGTGGTATGTTGATCACGCCTCATCCTCTCATACCACCTTTGTGACTCTTGCTCAGGATTTTTTGTCTTATTTCTAGCTTCCCCTTTGTTATGACACTGGTACCAAACTTTTGACTTCTTTCCATCAATCATCTGCGACCCACCTATCCGATTATGTCCAGGAATGGTGGAGAAGAAAGAGCCTATGTCGAACCCCTATCTTCGAAGACCATGTCTATATGGACTTGTTCCTTAGATCTCTCTTGCCTACTATCGACAAATATGTCCCATCGTATTTCCCTCAAATCGAAGAAGCCGCTCTCCAAATTGCGTTAAAATATGACTTGTTCTACACTCAGTCAGGTTATGTTTATACTGTTCTACCTGATATTCCTAGACCCAGTGGTTCCAATGCACCAGGGGCATCTCATGCCACCAAAGGTATCATTGGAGCTCTCTCTCATCCATACACTCAGCCTCCCATGGGTTATGGTTTTCCTCATGGAGGGGCTCGCACCTCCTGCACTTATCCCCCTCCTAGTAGCATGTATCCAGGATACGACATGCCTCCTCCTTTTGCCCAACCTCCTGTTTACCACAATGTTACCCAACCTCCTTATTATCTGTATCCATAGCTTGGTGCTCCATCTCCTCCAGCATTAGCACCTCTGCCTCCCTTGCCTTCTCAACCCCCGCAATAGCAACCACCGCCCCCTCATGGGTAGGTGTATGCCTCACAGGGTGTGACTAATCCTCCTCCCTCTAAAAAGAAGAGAAAAGGCACTCAAATTCAATCTGCTCCCGGTAATCTTGGACCTAATCCTCAAAATAATGCACCTAACACTACTAACCAGCAATAGGGCACTCAGCTGAAGCAGGACAGGCCTGTTTTCATGAACAAGCCTTGATCTTGTTGTGGTGTTTATGATCATTACATGCATGATTGTCCTATTTTACCATAGATGAAGCAGATGTGGGAGTCACAAGCAACATTACGAGGACAACAAGCCTCCCCTTTCGTCCCTCCCAGTGTTGCACCTAGTCAGTCGGTTGTGTTTACTAACCCTTTCCATCAGTAAGGATTTGTGGCTACCCAACCACCTGAATTTTAGGTGGCCACTCAACCTCCTCCATTTGGTACCTCCGATTAACAGATTCTCATGATGAATTCTGACCAACCTATAACCGTAGATATCAATCTTCAGACTCGGTCCCGTCAGTACAACAAGCCTCCTGCTACGTCCTTCCCCGAGCCACCTCCTTTGGTCTCTACAGAGCCTCTTTGGACACCTAATGGTCCTTTGTAGATCCCTCAGCCTAAGGCAAAGGTTCATACCAAGATCCCTAAGGGAACACTATGTCGAAATGCTGCTTCTGGTAAATCTGCCCATTCGTATAGTATAGTAGATGAATTGGCACAATCTCCTGATGCCATTTCAACGCTGGAACTCCTCCAGTCATGCCCTTGACAATGAAAAACTCTAATATCTACCATGGGCGCTGTAGATCCTTCCGATGATCGCTTGATCATCTTCGATGTTGACTGGTTAGAACATCCTCCTCTCCCTTCTTCCTTTGCCTTCCAAATCCCAATCAAGTTCCATAACGACAACGTTTCCCAGTGCATCATTGATGAGGGGGCATCCACCTGTGTGATGTCCACTTCGGTTTGGAAGAAACTCGAATCACCTAAGTTGGCTCCTTCCACGATCACTCTCCGAGCGTGGGATGGCCATGCCTCCCAGCCCATTGGCCTATTCCGCAACTTTCATATTACGCTTACAGGAAATATTGTTTACGTTGACGTAGAATTCATAGATGCCCCCTTAGATTACAACATTCTATTGGATCGTAGCTACACCTATGCGATGGTATCTTGAACGAAGATCCAACTTGATAAAATAAATTTATCCATGTAATTCATCTAATAATTCATCAATCACAGGAATCATAAATTTATCTTTAATAGTGAGCTTATTGAGCTCCCTATAATCCGGACACATGCGCCATGATCCATCCTTCTGTGCACTAATACTACTGGAGCAGAGAAATAACTTTGACTAGGTTGAATTATACCAGCCTCTAAAATTTTTGCAATCATACGTTCAGTTTCACTCTTTTGGACATAAGGATATCTGTAAGGCCGACTGTTTGGAGGAACACTTCCTGGAATAAAATTAATAGCATGATCATGATCACGAATAGGTGGGAGTCCTTTGGGAGTATCAAACACCTTGGAATGATTGTCCAATACTCTTTGGAGATATGGAGAAATAGATGATTTTGATGTTCGAACTTCTAGTGAGCATAATTGTGCAATTACGCCTCATTGTTCTTTATTCAGAAGCTTTTTCATGACATTAGAGCTTATTATCTTTCCTAGCTTCCCTGTGATACCCCGTAATTCGATTTCCTTTCCTTTCGAAAAGAAATTCAAGAAAAGTTCTTGAAAATTAAAATCTACCATCCCCAAAGATTGTAACCATTGTACTCCTAGTACAACATCAACACCTCCCATTTGGATGGAAAGCATTGGACTATTCAATACATATTCCCCCATGGATAGCTTGATATTATGGCATTTTCCAGAGCAATTTATATTTCCTCCATTTGCAACCATCACTTGACATTATGGTGTTGGGTATAGGAAACAATTCAATTTTTTGGCTACCTTACAATGAATAAAATTATGGGTACTACCCAAATCAATCAACACTATTACCTTTTTCTTCTTGATATGTCCTTCTATATTGAGAGTTTGAGGAGTGGTAATTCCTGCCAATGCATTACATGATATGGTTGGACTCACTTATTCTTCTTCTAGGGTTTCTTCCTAGTGTATATCCTCTTCTTTTGAAGTTTCTTGTACATTTTCTTCCTCCTCTTCACAATCTATGTAAAATAATTTCTTCTCAGCACACTTATGACCTTTAGTGTATTTGCTATCACAACTGTAGCAAATCCCTTTTGCTCTTTTTTCTTCCAATTGTTGTGGTGTCAACCTTGTAGGTTGTGGAAGTCTAAGAGTAGCAACATTTCCATATTTATAGATGTGAGTGGTAGGCTTCCTTGTTGCCATAATTTTACATTCAATTTTTCTTTCCAACCTGAATGCCTTATTTAATGAATCTGGTTCCCAAACGCGAACTTCATGTTGGATGTTATCCTTTAAAGTACCTATGAAGACATCAATCCTGTGTTCCTCTGGAATATCAGTTACCCTTATATTCAATTTTTGGAAGTCCTCAATGTGCTCTGCCACTAAACCCTTTTACACTGATCAATCAAGCAATAAATGTCATTTTCGTATCCTCATAATGTGCTATTTCCTCCCGTAAACGACTCAAGTGACAATTTTTTACGAGAGAAAAGCCCTCACTGCTTCATTACAAAATGTGGCTTTTCTAAATGCAAAGTTGCAATGCGTAACTTTTGTGTGTTTTGCACATTATTGAGATCAAAATATTGCTCCATCTGTAGTATCCATGTTACGGGATCCTTGCCATCAAACTTCCTCATATCCATATTTGGAATATGGTGGTTCTTTAATCCAACATTAGATTTTATCAAATCACAGCTAACATTTATTTTGTTCTCATCATGAGTTTCCTCTACTATCTTTTCGCCATTAAGAAACATTTCTTGTATCAACTTTGCCAAACCTTCGA
The DNA here is from genome assembly GCA_034641835.2 of Pinus albicaulis. Taxonomy (NCBI): domain Eukaryota; kingdom Viridiplantae; phylum Streptophyta; class Pinopsida; order Pinales; family Pinaceae; genus Pinus; species Pinus albicaulis. Next base: position 19,615 of record JAXQQM020092845.1, on the reverse strand, counting down.
TGTCTACTTTTAGATCATTCTTCATGTTTTCCATTTTTTCATCGATCTTAGCTTCCATGTCATCCATATTAGCTTCCAAGCCAACTTCCATGGCATCCATCTTAGCTTCAAAACCATTCATCTTATCTTCCACACCTTTCTCCAAACCATCCATCATAGTTTTCATGCCTTTCTTCAAAACTTCCATTTCATTTTTTTTTGCTCTTTGCGATAGCGAAATTTGGTGCACTTGCTCATGGACTTTTGATATCTCATGTTGCATTTATTCATATTCATGAGTCATAATAGAGCCTTCTGCAGGCTTAATGGGCGTTGAATTCTTTTTAGGAGGCATTTTAGAACCCAATACTAATATCTATGCTCAATAGGCCTTTGGAATCACCTAGAACTGATTTTTCAAACAAGACTTATGCAATTTGAAAAAAAAATAGACACCTTTTTCTTGATTTTGAGGATCTTGATATTGAAACTAAATTATCTCTATGATTTTAGATCTTCAATATCTGGAATTAAGCCCTAAAGTAGCCCTCTAAAGCTTCTTTTGAATTCCATAGGTTTGACCTGATTTGGATTCTTTAACACAAAGTTATTCCCAATATCTTACGATGACCTAATTATAGACTGGTTCAGTAGAGCGAACTTGTACGACCCGCCATGTGTCATTGTTTCCTCCTTCAGCTCTGAAATTGATATAGAAAAAACTATAGTCTATGTACTTGTGGCCACTTCTTACAGACTTCCAATCCGATGCTCAGAGAGAAAGTTATGAATATTTTCCCACGATCACCTCTTTGAGATGAAATTTGGGAGCCTGCAAATGACCTAACTTCCATAGACCATATCTCTAAAAATATTGTGAACCAAGCTCTAAAATTTTGTAACGTTCTTCTCTACTCCCTAAACATTTATGCTTCTAAACCTTCGTAGAAAAAAAGTTATAGCGAAAATTTCACGATGACCTGTTTAGGTTAAATTCAGGAGCCTGCAAAAAGACCTAACTTCCATAGATCATATCTCTGAAACTATTGCAAACCAAGCTCTGAAATTTTGCGAAGATGTTCCTCAGGATTCCTCATTTGTACTCTAAAAATTTCATCTTTTGAACCTTCGTAGAAAAACTTTTATAGCGAAAGTTCCACGATGACTTGTTTGGGGCAGCGAAACCCTAGAATCCAAAGCTTTGATACCAAATGTTGTGAAACCAGCTCGAAAAAGATAATAAAATTGCTATCAACACCTCATAAATAAGCCACTTAGAGGGGGAAACCTCCAATACATTACATGAATGAACAATTCTTCGATGATACAAATGACAAAACCTCCTCTCTATATATAGGAGTCCATGGGGCCACAATGTAATCCTAGTCGATCTAACAATAATAATGTAAGGGCACAATAATAACAATATCGGGGTTACAGCGGTACAACAATAACATTAAGGGGGTTACACTAACAACAATAAGGGACTATACTAGTAATATAAGGACCTAACATAATCTCTGTATGTCTCCATCCTCATCTCCTTGATTTTTTTATTGATATCTGCATAGTTTGGAGAAGAAGATTTGAGAACTTCCTTCCCTTCATTTCTCCTAATAATGGAATATTGCCTTTGTCTCTTCTATAAATATTCTCCTTTCTGTGAGAAGCTTCTCCTTCTTCTGATGACGTAGATGTGATGTCTGACAGGCTGAGCCAAGATTATGCTCTGATACCACTATTGTAATATTCCCGAATGGGAAAAGAAGGAATATAGTGCAAAATACTGGAATAGCAGTGTAAAATATCATATAAAAACATGAGGCCAAAATGGAGCCTTTATATTCATCATATGTGTAATAAATGGGCCACAAAGTATACAACAAGATATAACAAGCCTCCAATAGACAAAACCCTCAAAAGAGGTGTTGCTACTATATATCAAAATGTCAGAAGACTACTATAACGCATTCATAGAAGCACTGCGACAGAAAATGAATATAAAAAATATGAGGGGCTAATATATGCCTAAAAAAATATATCAAATACAGATCTAAGCTCTATACAACCTCCAACGAAGAACCCAAAAAGGGTTTTCAGAAATACACCACTATACAAAATGGGAATGAAAGCCCTAGGGCTGAAGCTTCACTGCAACACATAAACTGGAAAGATGGGGCTGATCTGATATGAAAAATAATGCAACCTCCTCTGATGGATCCTCTATATGGAAGGTTGATCCCTTCTCTAGGAAACCTCCTCCCCAAATGGTGTACTGAAACCACCTTGCAACTCCTCCCTTAAAATAACGCAGTCCAAGACAGAAATTGCGTTGTAGGCGAAAATAAATAAGTGGTCTAATGCCAAATGCTGTAAAAAGGCTCAAGGGTCTTCCTGACTATCCTCCCAATGGAAAGGAACCCTTCTCCACTAAAAATAATAACTGAAGTGACCCAAATGTGTTCTCCACTATTGCAACCTGTAACACAACACAACCCTCAATAGGATCTGCGTTGTAGACGGAAAATGAATATTGGCCTAAAGCCTGATTGTGGAATGGTAGTGAAAACTCTTCCTAGAGGCCTCTCAAAGAAAGAGGTGGGATTCCCAATCAGGAACACCCTGTGCTAAATAGCACTACAATCTTAGCTAAACAACTGAATAAATTTATATGTCTAAACAGACCATGTATTAAAACATAAAAATATATCAACATAATGAAATATGGTTGCCATCCTCTTCCTTATATTAGTGATGAGCTTCCTAACCCTAAGACCCCTCCATTAATAACACTACTTCCATGCAAAGATTCTGCATCTAAAACTGTGTTTTCCCATAATGAATGCCACTACTCCATGACAGCGTTGTTGATTTGGACAAAGTTGACCTAGTCAAGGGGTTCCAGCCCCTTTTCACACACAAGGGTGCTTAATTAAGTTGCAAATATTTCCTCCTTTCATGTTGGCATTGATTTTATTCATATTAAGGAGATTTATGGATCTAAATATCCTTTTATTCATTAAACAAGAAATCAGAAACAAAAATTAATATTCCAACTAGCCCATGGCTAAATGGGAATATTACAGTCCTCCCCTCCCAAATTTTTCTTGTCCTCAAGCAACTAAAAAGGTGAGTGCTACAACTCTTCTCCTCCATCATTGGTGACACCTCCAAGTGATAAGATTCCCACATAAGAAAAGTGTCTCCCAATCCATCCCTCCATGACATGGTTCTCCCAAGTTCTCATGAGATGTAAATAACCCATCCCACAAGGAAGCAATAGATCCAATGAAACAATCATGGTTTTCCCAATGTCCTCCCTAAAACATGTAGCATAATGAACATGGAGATTCTCTCTCCCAAAGGGCATGCGCAATCCTCCCATCCTTCCTCCATTCATTCCCATAATCAGATTAAGAACATCATCGATGTATGGGATCAAAACCAAGTACATACAAATTGAAATATGCAAAAATGGAGGTGGGTCATAGTCCCACATATGGAACGAGCACAGTGTATCTCCTGACTGCATCAGATAATGATATGAAGTGGTTTCCCCACCACTTACTTTCTGCCATAGTTTTCTCAAAAATTTTGAAAAGGTGAGAAATGTTTGGTGCCTTTGGAGTGCACCCAGAATGTTAAATCATCTCCCTATATCCTCCTAGGGAGTGGCAATGTTCAGAAATGTTTATGGCCCAAAGTTGGCCATGAATTTTATATGGAAGAATGCTCCTCCTCAGAGAAATGGCGTGCATATAGATGGTAAAGGAGTGCAAATAATCATCAAGCAAAACATCATGCACATAAACATGTTCCTTACCATAATTTCTGCTCATACAAATGGAGTGGTTCATAGATAGATCCCATCTCATTCCAAAAGAGGAAAGAGGTGGTTGTAATAAATCCCCCATAGATTCATGTATCTCCTCCATCTCCACATGGTCCATGCATCTCCTCAAATGCTGATATATATCCTCTTCAAAACCTTCCCAAGTATACCCCTCCATGATGGTGTTGTAGACTCTCATGGAATTAGTATGGCTGAAGAGAAAATATTTATGAGCTCTTTGCAGTAACTTCTCCTTGAGCTTGGACGCTCCAGATAAGAAGATCCTACCATGATAATAGATGACTTCATCTTGGACTGAATATCCCTTATATTGAAGCTGGTCATCAAGTATCATGCATGTAAAAAGATCCTTGGAATAATCTACCAACAGTTGGGATTTCCAATATGGATCATGATCCTCCATAGTGACAGCACTGATGATCTATCAAAAAGAACATATGTCATATGGTTTTCATCCTCTTTGACATCTCCCATGTGAAATTCACATGTTGGAAGGCTTCTATCCTCCCCATGCTGCTCCTTTCTTAGCGCAGAATATGAAATGAGAGTGGGTAATGATGATAGTGGGAGAATGTCTCCCTCCTCCTTGATTCTACCCAGGACTCTCTACGTTGTATCATAACCCTCCAATGTTCCCACTCCTCCTAGATCTAACAGGGTTGCAACATATTGTGAGACATCTCTCACCAACTCCAGATTAGGTGTAATATTCCTACTTAGCCTAATCTAAGAGGAATATTCAATTTTGTTTTATTTTCTGTTGCATGAATAAATGAATAAAGGAGGACATGTAAAACTCCTAAGAAGACTGAATAAATCAATGCCCATGTGAACACAGATAAATTAGGGCCATGTAAATAATCACTTGCAGGTGTGAAATGGGTTTGAGCTGTGAGACTAGGTCAACCTTGACCAAATCTACAGTGTTGTCTAGGTTCAATGTATCTCCTAAAGGGACAGCGCAGTTCTAGAAGGAGGCCCCTCATGTGAAAAGAGCCAACTCATCAAGGTGGTTTAGGGTTTGAAAAGGCTCTCATATTATAGAAGGAAAGGGAAGGAAGCAAGAGAGGGTTGTTGATTGATCATATTTCTGAGTATCTTGTATGTTTAGACAAATACTATTCTCTATTGTTTAGTGGAGGATTGTGCTTGGAGTTCCTATGCAGGGATTTCACCTCTTCCTTTGAGGATTATTGGAGGAGTATTTGCTGATTTGATCCACTATCAAGATTGAGGCCAAGCTCTACTTACAATTGCAGTGCTGATCCATTGAGGGTTTTGCTGTTTTTGCAAGCTGCAGCAAGTGGGATTCTAGATCTGCAGAGATCTAGCTTGTTTTGGGAGCCTCTTCTCATGGAGTGTGTCTTTTAACCTCCTGAAAGAGTGCCTCTCCTCTTTATACTTCAGATCTGTAACTTGGTAGTGGCCATCTATTTCATTTTGAGTTACAGCGTTGTTTCCATTGATGGACTACGTTATTTTGATATGAGGTTCTTTATGGTGTTTTGATCCCAGTTTTGATCAGAGATCTCTGGTGCTGTGCTTTGCCTTTCACTTTGGTGATCCATGGATTAGCTTGCTGATCCATGTTCTGTTTAAATCTAATATATTGTAATGTAATGTTATATTCAGAAATTACTGCAGCATTTTATAGATCTTCAACTTGTAACTCATATATACTCTTATTTATGCATGATTTTGTCAAAACCCCAAGGGGATCTTGTAAAGAAAACTATCTAGTTTCCAGATTTGATATAGATCTAATGTTTTGTCCACAGATCTGTCCTAGATCTGAGTTGTAATATTCAGTTTCTACAGCTCTTGAAAATAACATTGTTGATACATTTCTACTGATATATATGTGTTGTAGCTCTCTTTTCTGAAGATATCTTGCTCTATTGTCTCATGTATTCTACTGTATATTGAAAAAGCTTCACTTTACTACTAATTTGCTACTGTACATTCATTTTTTAATCATATTTGATGGCCTCCTGCTCATATTGTCCAAGACTGCATTATTCTTGAAGCAGTTTGTTGTGCATAGCTCCAGCCCCTCTTGTAGGGTGTTTTCCGGCTAGACTAGGTTGTGGGAGATCTGTTTACCACACCTAGTTCGATTTTTTTTTGCTCCCCTCTTGGATTTGGACTCTAGATCTGTTTATCTAAGGGATCCAAGGGCTGAAAACTCATTTATGTACATCAATCTAGCAGAAGTGCGTTATTTTTACAAGCCTGTTGTGCAATCCCTATTTTGGAACATTACATCAAGTGGCCTCCCATGTGGTTTGCCATAAAATAGTGATGTCTCATAGGTCAACCTCATATGCATAATAGATGGGACTACCATGTCCTTTATTCCATTGTGAAATCCAACTCTTTTTTTTGTGTGTAAGCTTCCTGATAATTGGGTACCACTCTCATTTATGCAAGAGTCCCTCTAATTTGAGAAATTGCACCATCCTCACCTCCTGGTGGTGGTGGATCATCTCTTGTTATTCCAGCATTGTGACCCCTATCTGGTTCTTCTTCTTCTTCCTCCTCATCATCTGAGAATACATCTATATAGTATGCCTTCCCAGTTGCACATCTATGTTCGGGTGCCCAATATTCTTGGCATGTGAAGCAAAGCTTCCTCCTCCTCAAGTCTCTTCAGACATCATCACTAAGAGGTGTTTTATTTTGGCTCTCTTTTGATAAATGAGACTTCTCTTATTTTCCCTTTGATGGAAAAGAGGGCTTTGGCTAAAATTTTTCCTTTTCTTTTGGCAAGGCATCTTGTAGATCTCTAGCCCTTTCAATGGCATCTTGAAGGGTAGTGAGCTTTGTAGACTTAACCAACCCATGAAGAGTTTATTCTAACCCATCAATGAGCATATAAACCCTTCTTACTGCAGATAAATTAGGAACCATAATATATTTTTTTATAAATTTAGAAATGCAAGTTTCTGGATTACCTAATTGTTTGAGCTTTTCTAGCCCCATGAATGGTGCCTCATGATCTCTTCTATTAAACCTCTCCACCAACATCCTTGTGAAATTTGAATATGTAGTCACATTAGCATCACCCGATGTAGACAAGCCATGGAACCACCAATCATGTGCTTCACCCTCAAGATGCAGCGCTGCTATCTTAATGGCCTCCATCTTTGGTACTTTGTTCAACTGTAAGTAGATGTAAAGCTTCTCTACCCATGATTTTCCAATGCATTTATATGACCCATCAAAGTTGGGTAAGAAAAATCTGCCCATATTGCGGTGTAGATCATGATTCTGAATGAATCCCCCACCTCTATTGTGATGCCTGGGTCTCCTATTGTCCTTTAGCTGACAAAATTCTTGGAAACTCAAGTGATCCTTGAATCTATGAGATTGAGACTCATACTCCATGAAATAATCTTCAAGGGTTTCTTGTTCTTGAAACCCTTCATTTTCCACTGCTAAGAATGGAGGCATTGTAGAGCGTTGGGAAACTTGCTGCTAATTCACTGGTTGATCACTCCAGTGATGAGAAATGCCGGAGCCTTGACCATGTAGAAATCCTTTATGGCATTCCTTATATCTATTCATCCTCATATCCTTTATTTCTCTAGCAATTTCTTGCATAGTTCTAATAAGTAGCTTGGGATACTCCTTCTCTTCATCTTCTCATGATAAGGTGGTTTTACCCTTGTCTTCTTTATCATTTGTATAATCAAACTTCCCGTTCATTCTTCTGAGATGCCTCTTCTCTCTATCTGTGAGAGGATATCCTCCTTCTGATGACATATTGGATTTTCAAGATGCACAGGTTGCGCCAAGATTATGCTCGGATACCACTGTAATATTCCCGAATGGGAAAAGCAGGAATATAGTGCAAAATACTAGAATAACAGTGTAAAAAATCATATAAAAACATGAGGCCAATATGGAGCCTTTCTATTCATCATAAAAACAGCAAAATATGTGTAATAAATGGGCCACAAAGTATACAACAAGATATAACATGCCTCCAATAGACAAAACCCTCAAAAGAGGTGCTGCTACTATATATCAAAATGTCGGAAGACTGCCACAACGTATTCATAGAAGCACTGCTACAACAAATGAACATACAAAATATGAGGGGCTGATATATGCCTCAAAATATATATCAAATACAGATATAGGCTCTATACAACCTCGAATGAAAAACCCAAAAAGGGTTTTCAAAAAGACACCATTATACAAGATGGGAATCAAAGCCCTAGGGACAAAGATTCACTGCAACACATAAACTGGAAAGATGGGGTTGATCTGATATGAAAAATAATTTTGATCCTCTAGATGAAAGGTTGATCACTTCTCTAGGAAACCTCCTCCCCAAATGGTGTACTGAAACCACCGTGAAACTCCTCCCTCAAAATAACATAGTCCAAGACAGAAACTGCGTTGTAGGGGCAAATAAATAAGTGTCCTGATGCAAAATGTTGCAATAAGGCTCAAGGGTCTTCCTTAATATCCTCCCAATGGAAAGGAACCCTTATCCACTGAAAATAAGCACTGAAGTGACCCAAATGTGTTCTCCACTGTTGCAACCTCCAACACAGCACAACCCTCAACAGGATCTACGTTGTAGATGAAAGATGAAGCTTGGCCTAAAGCCTGATTGTGGAATGGTAGTGAAAAATATTCCTAGAGGCCTCTCAAGGAAATATGTGGGATTCTAGATTAGGAACACCCTGTGCTAAACAACACTGCAATCTTAGCTAAACAACTGAAGAAAGCTATATGTCTAAATAGATTATATATCAAAACATAAACATATATCAACATAATGAAATATGGCTTCCATCCTCTTATTTATATTAGTGATGAGCTTCCTAACCCTAAGCCCCATCCATTAATGACACTACTTCCATGCAAAGAGTCTCCATCTAAAACTACGATGTCCCACAATGATTGCCACTACTCCATGACAGTGTTGTTGATTTGGTCAAAGTTGACCCAATCAAGGTGTTCCAACCCCTTTTCACACACAAGGGTGCTCAATTAAACTACCAAGATGTCCTCCTTTCACATTGGGATTGATTTTATTCATATTAAGGAGATTTATGGGTCTCCATATGCTTTTATTCATTAAAAAATAAAGAAAAAACACAAGTTAATATTCCAACTAGCTCATGGCTAATTGGGAATATTACAACTGTAATATCCCAAAAATGGGAGAGCAGCAATATAACACGTAAAAGTGAAAAAAAATAGTAATTAAAAATACATCAAGCATGATCCAAAGATATATCCATGGTATTAAGTATAACAGCAACAAATGAATACAATATCTTGGGGATGAAGTCCCTCAAGCTAGGCAAGAGAAGCCTCCAATGCCAAAAAGCACCAAAACATGTAATATAGATGCTACAAAAAATACTAAAGCCAATATAGCGTAGTTTTAGTGAATAAAACTGTAGATGGAAAATATAAATGTGTGGATACGAAAATACAATGCACAAACAATGCTGAGAACGGAGATCTATGCTCCCAAATGTCTTTCCTAAACAACCCAGAAAGGGTTTCCAGAGATATACAAAATATAGAATGGTGATATAAAGCCCTAGGGATGAAGAATCACTAAAAATGAAGCACATAGAAGGAGGTGGCTGAAACTTATGTAAAACTGAATGTAACTCCTACAATAGACTCTCCCAATGAAAGGTTGATCCCTTCACTAGAGATCTAACTCCCCAAGTGATGCACTAAACCCTCCTTTGAATATGCTCAATAGAATAACACAGTTTGAGAGTGAAATTGTGTTGTAGGAAATGATGGTGACCTGTCCTGGTGCCAAAGGCTGAAATGATTCCCAAGGACCTTCCTTGCTGGCCTCCCAATGGAAAGGATACCTCTCAAATGAAACACAAGCTTGGAAAATGGCCCTACTAATCCTCCATTACTGCAACCCTGCAACATACCACAGCCTGATAGAAATTGCATTGTAGAAGAAATTTGTAGCTTGGCCTGATGCTGGAATTTGGAAATATATCCCAATAACCTCTCCTGAGTGGGCACTTGAATTCCCCCGAGGATGAGGGTGGGATTCCTGCTCGTGAACACCCTTGTGCTAAACAGCACTGCAGTCTCCACTAAACAGCTGAAGAGAGCAATAAGTCGTAACAGAGCATAAAAAAGATAATACTCAAATATGCTTTCTATCGATTCCATTCCCTTCCTTATATTCTTGGTGAGCTTCCTCACCTTGGGCCCCACTCATTAAAGCCACTAGTTCCGTGCAAAGGCTCTCCCTTCAAAACTGCATTGTCTCTCATTGATTATTCACTCCCTCCATACGAACGTTGTTGCTTTGGTCAAAGTTGACCCATTCCACATGCTTAATACCCTATTCACACATCAGGGTGATTTATCCAAATACTTTGATGAACTCCTTTCACATTAGGAGTGATTTTATTCCTACTAAGGAGATTTATGGGTCTCCCTACCCTCTTATTCTTCTAACTAAGAAAAGAAAACAAAATTTAATATTCCAACTAGCTAAAAGCTAATTGGGAATATTACAATGATCTCCTCTATGCTTGAGAGGGAGTGATTATGGACATCACATTTTTATTACCCTCTTCATGTTTCATGAACTTTACCAAGACTAAAAATCATAAGTCTAAGTGAAGGCCATGAAGAGAGAATGGAGAATGGAGGATTACATAAGAATCTGTAATTTCCTTGAGGATATAAAAATACAATATAGGAAATGGACTAAGACTCTTTGATGACTGTATGGTTATCTAAGAAAATATTGGTCGTAGATGACATATATTATTTGAGGATTTGGAATCCAAGATAAGAATAGCCCTAAAGGGGCATACCTAGTGAAAATCTAGATGGGGTATCTGCCTTGTAGATCTAGTTTGATATGTCATGTGAAGCATCCTAGAATTATGATATGGTGTAAGAAAGAGATTTTCAAGTAAAGGCCTTACTATGTTAAAATTATTTGTCATGATGTTGATTCTTAAATATGGGTTACAAATTTGACTCTTATTATGAGAACTCTTTAGTTTTAGAACAGTTGTGTACCAAGGTGTACAATTATGAATACATCCCTAGTTAAAAGGGAGTGTTGGAAAATGTAAGTAGTTTTGGTCTTCATAATTTTTATTGTATTCATCTAAATATGAATATATTATTTAATAATAAAAATAAGAGAGAAAAAATATTATTTTAAAGGATGGGTTTCACACTTCTTTTGATTGGTCTTCTAGGTAAAACATGTTCTGCATGCTTCTAGGGATTTTCATGTCATAATATTTATTTTCATGAGTCGAGAGAGTCAATGTTATGTATATAAGACCCATTTGGGCAAGATGTACCATGTAAAAGAATTTATTTTGAGTCAAGACAACCAAAATAAGCCTCCTAACACAAGTCGACCCTGCCAAAGACAAGTTCGCCCAAAGAGGGTTATTGGACCTCCATAGATGAGTAGAAATAGAATTTTATTGACCTCATTTGGAAATAAATTTGATATACAATCAATAAGTTATAATTGGGGTGTGAAATCCAAGAAGGAATTCAAGAAAGTCAAGGAGAAAAGAATTTGAAGCAAGAAGAAAGGAAAAATAAGTTTTTGGTCTAGGTTTCCCCTTGTTTTCTCTGACATGTGTGAAAAGTATGAGCTACTATAGCGACCAAAGTTGAAAACCTACTACACATCTGAAATATTGAAGCTTAGGGTCGAAATTATGAGTTTGGTGCAGTTCTATAAGGGTTTGACTCTTGTTGACTTAGTTAGAATTTGAACTAATTGAAAGGGTTTATTAGAGGGCTGTCTTGGTGCTAAATGAGGCTTTGGTATTGAGTTTTGGGTCTTGGTTTTCTCATTTGAAGCATATTCTATATTAGGAGAAGTTTTTTTCCAGGTTTTCCCCTTAAATGGGTTTTCCCCTTAAAGGGGTTTTCCCATTTCTTGGAGACTAATTTATGTGTCCATTTTTTTTATATTTTTTTACACGATAATTTTTTGATGAAGAATATCTATAATGAAACACAAGAAGATAAATAATGTTCAAAATCCATTATTAAAATTAAGGATAAATTGAACTAATAACTTCCCTATTGGATTCTCCATTGGGGGGGTGAGGGGGTGGGTTGTGATTAAGGAGGGAATAAGGTAGAGAGAGACATATATAGAAATAAAAAAAAGGTGGAGGGAGCAGGGGATAGAATATGTGTGTGAGTGAGAGAGAGAGGGGAGATGGGGAGCACTAAGGGGGAGAAAGATAAGGATAGAGGGAGGTAAATAGAGACATAGCTAGAAGGGGGAGAAAGGGATACATGGTATGGGATACGGTGTGTGTTTGTGTGTGTGTGTGTGTGTGAGAGAGAGAGAGAGAGATGGATAGGGAAAACAAAGGGAAGAAGAGAGAGATAGAGAGAGAGGTGGAGAGAGAGAGTGTGTGTGGCAACCCTTGTTGTTGTGGCACTTGTAAATATTTCTATGGATTGTAATTCATGTAAATCATGTGGGAATGTAACACATAGATTGAATAAGGGAAGACGACATGGATTTAGATGACTAAGGAGGAGGTGTTTCTTGTAAAACCAATCCACTATATTTATTTCACCACGTTTCTCTCTAAAGTATTTATTGTACTGCTAGTGCAACATTGAATTTAGGGAATGGGCTCCCTAAGTGAAAGATTAGCATGCATGATTGGTTCTCTTAGAAGCATGGTCATGGTTAGCATGCATGTAAAAGTACAGGAAGGAAAATATTAAGGGGGAGAGTCAATTAGGGAGGGAGTCACTCATTCAGTCAAGAAGAAATTTTGCGTAAAGAGTTTAGCAAGAGAGAGAATGATGAGAAATAGAATAGTCGAATGCACAAAAGAAAAAAGTGTAAATCATGAATGGGAAAATTGATGTGAATCTGCCAGGAAGAGATAACTTGTTATAGATCATGTATTGTTTGTGATGGTATTCCCTGTGTATTCTAAGGCCAGTGTGTGTGCCTATGATATGATTGAAGAGAGATATTTTTGTGGATTTAAGACATAGGTTTTAGCCATAGTTGATAAAATAATTTAGTTTCTCATAGAGCTAATAAACACCTAGGTAGGGGATGGCCTTGGGGCTGATAAATCACTAGGATACTATCTATGGTTGATAAAGTACTTGGTAGGATAAGACACTAATGAATTGGTTGGAAATTATGATAAACCACTAAGTGATTACCATTAGGGTTGATAAATCACTTAGGTACTTTCTCAGTAAGTTGATAAATCTCCTGAAAGTGGACTATATACTCCTATAGTACTAAGCTATTTTATAAAAATACCTAAACATATATGTATTCCTTAGTCTAGAACTGATTTCAAACTCACTAACCCTTGGATGAACCATTATGGTTGATATTCCACTAAACAGAGAGTCATTGTGGTGTTACAAATAAGGGATGCTAAGAAATTTCTTGAAAAATGGACTTTTATGCTTACCATCTATTGACTAGTTTTTTGTGAGAGTACTCGTGAGAAGTTATGTCCTCAAACTTTGAATCTAACTAGAGGGTGTCTATCTACAAGAAATAATGTATTGTAGCTTTCTACAGTTGGGTGGAAATTTGAAGTCCCTCCCTCAGTTTGTAATCATTAAGTTATACATATTAGTGTATCTACTTGTACTTATGTTGCATTGTGAATGTTGAATGTTATTTTTATGGGTTATAACAATGAATGTATGGCCATTTCTTATGGAGGTATGGTGTTATTCCTCGTTTCCTATGACACAATGCATGTGCGATTGTTCTAATGATTTGAGAGGGATTTGCATATCCCTTAAATTGTTGATAAACACTTGAATACATGGATACTTATCTAGTATGTATGATTATTTACTAAGTTTAGCTAACTATCACTACGTGTGACTTCTATTGTTTGTTATACCATGAATAATACATATTTCTGAGATGTATATATATTGTTGAGATTCAACAAGATGATGAGCTTAGTGAAAAGAGTCGCCTTCACTAAGTGGGCCCGCAGGCTATTTTTGGCGCAAGTCTATTTTTAGACATGGTGATCATATTTCAGAAGTTGCAGGATGCTATTTGTGGATGGTTGATCAAGTTGGAAAAATATATGAAATTATTTTTTTAGAATATTGGGCGAAGTCTATTTATAGATCGATGATATAAAAATAGATGCATGTCGATTATTATTAGCTCTTAATAATAATCAGACTCTAAACAACAACTTATTCTCTGAGCATCTTCTAAGTAGTGCACGTATGTGGAACATCGTTGACTAAGGGAATACAATTCCTAGGGTTTACTAGTGGTTCATGCGTGGAGGACTCAGTTAGAACTAAAGTGGCAAAGTTATGATAGATTTGGAAGAGTAGTTCATGGAGTTGCTATTCAGTTTAACTCAATTATTGGAGTTAAACTCAGTTGAGCTAGTCGTATCTAGTCTAACTGAATGATACACTAGTGAGAGTGGAGTGAATTAATTAGTTAATTAATTCACAAATAATAACTCATTAATCAACTGAACAATACAGCAGTTAACTACAGTGCATGGAAGTTTCAGTGGAGACCCAGTGGAGAGGTAGGTGAAAGGGAAAGATAGACTATCTGTTGTGACTATAGTGATGCATTGATTGCATCACACACACATTGGAGTTGCCAATGAGGATTGCGCAGTCAAGGCAAGGAAAATTTGAATTCATTCAGAGCTATTATTCAGTAGGGGTTGCGCAATGGAGGCAGGCTAGTAGGAGGAAAAGATCGGTGCATGGATTTGCAAGATTGGTCCTGATTAGTGTATGACGATTGTACTGTACTGAGAGCTTGATAAGCTTTGTATGAGGATTTTCATATGATTCCATGATACATAATATATATTTAGGTTTTTCAGCTTTAGGCTTTCCCGGTTAAAAAATGTGTTATGTGTGATTGATTATTTTTGTTTATGCTTCACATGTGTGTGCAATTAATTTTCCGCAAAAGATTAAGAAGTGGAATTGATTCAGTATTTTGCATAAAGTTAAATAGTGTGAGATCAGGTGAATCAAGGGCATATGCATGCTTAGTGCATATAATTTCTACATGGTATCAAATCATTTTTGATTGAAGATTGCAATTGTGAAGTGAGTTTATGCTGGTGGACAATTCTAATTTGCTACAGAAGATTCTTGGTGCAGAAGTTGAGTATACATTGAAATGTATTTCAACGGGTTGCGATTGCAGTATGCCCTTGATGAGAGCTCAAATTACATAGCCCGGAAGGACAGGATGGAGGTGGTGCTGGAGGATAATGGACTGAAGGAGTTCATCGATAGCAATGTTCCTAAGCCGGGATCTAGCGATGTTGCATTACTTGACCATGGCAAAAGAAGACAGAAAAGACGAGGAGAATTTTGTTGGAAGGTGTGAAGGACCATATTTTTTCCAACCTTCATGGGAAAGCCACTCCATTATTAATGTGGAATGCCTTGACAAACCTGTTCCAAAGCAGAAGTGACCAGAGGAAGTTGGCGCTTAAAGACAAGCTCAAAAAAATAAAAATGGAGAAGGGCGACAGTATTCCAAAATACCTCACGAATTTTTTCCACTGCAAGGATGAACTAGGAAGTGTGGGGGTTACTGTTGATGAAGAATACTCAGTGATCTTGGCTCTCCTTGGGCTTCCGAAGAGTTGGCATAGCTACGAAGACTCTGTCAATGGACGAGAGAAACTACGAGAATGGGAGCGACTTTGGTCGGATCTTGTGCAGGAGGAGATAAGGTGAGGTACCAGGGATGGATCTTCATCGAAGAATGAAGATGAAGAGAATTGCGCTTTGGATGCCAAAGCAAGGAAAGGGAAGGGAAATAAATATCCTTCAAAATTTGATGCTAAAGGAAAGAAGTAGGATTTGTCCAAAGTGAAGTGTTTTCACTGTCACGAACATGGACATTTCACCACTAACTGTCCACATAAGAAGAAGAACAAGAAGGATGCTGGATCTGCAGCTAGAGAGGACTTAGCCTTGCAATTTGAGCTTGATTTCTCCTTGATCGCTTACTTGGTTTCAAGTTTTATGGGATCGGTGTGGTATCTTGATAGTGGTGCATCTTTCCATATGAAAGGAGACAAAGAGTTGTTTAGTGACTTGGAGGAGAAGGACCTCCAGATGCATATAGAGATGGGTGACGATGGTTGTTACAGTGCGACTGGCATTGGGACCATTACCTTTGAGAGGGAATCTGGTAATCCATTCTTGTTGAAGAATGTTATGCATGTTCCAGGTCTGAAGAAGAACTTGGTCTCAATCGCAATGCTGGAAGACAGAGGTTATGATGCTGTTTTCAGTGAGGGAAAATCCTTCATTCAACATAAAAAAATGGGTCAAACCAAGAAGATAGGGGTTTGAATTAAGAATCTCTACAAGCTGGAGGTAGATGGTTGCTCTGCAATGGTGGGAAAAGTAAAATAAGTGGTGCTCTGGGATAAGGGCGAATTATGGCACAGGAGATTGGGCCATCTTCACCATGGTGCTTTGAATATTTTGCAGCAAATTTGTACTGGACTTTCCAAGGGTACTCTTGCATAGTCAGATCAATGCAAGGGATGTACTATGGGTAAGTTTCTGAAGACCACCTTTCATGAGAAGGAGAACCGTGCTTTGGTGATCCTAGAGAGAATTCACACAAACATGTGTGGACCTTTCTCGGTTGATTCAAAAGAAAAACATAGGTATTATGTTATATTTGTTGATGACTATTCTCATAGATTATGGATCTTCTTCATGCAGAAGAAGAGTCAAACGTTCTCATAGTTCTGTGAGTTCAAGGCATTGGTGGAGAAGGAGTCAGGGAAGTAAGTGAAAGCTCTATGGAGCGATAATGGTGGTGAAGACATCTCGGGTGAATTCAAAGACTTCTGTAGCAAAGAAGGAATTCTAAGAGAACTCATAGCGCCTCATAACCCACAACAGAATGGGGTCACAGAGAGGAATAACAGAACAATCATGGGTGCTGCACAAGCTATGCTTGAGAGCGAGCTAGACTTGCATGCAGTGAAGGAACTGCTTGTTCCAAAAGATGAGCCTCCAGATGTGGATCAGCCACAGGAGGATATTCAAGGAGTGGAGGAGTCCACTCATGCAAAACCAAACACCAGACAAGGCAGAAAGCGTACCATAGAAGCTGAGAGACTAAAGCTTGACGCGGCACAAAATGTAGGAGTCCCTACATCACAGCATAGAGATAGATAGTCACCTAACTGATTTACTGGATACATGGCTCTTATGAGCAAGTGTATCGTGACAGAGCCGTCTTCTTTCGAAGAAGAAGTGCAGGCGCCCACATGGGTAGATGCCATGGTGGAGGAGTATGACTCCATTATCAGAAACAGTGCTTGGGAGATTGTTCCAAGGCTGGTGGGAAAATCAGTTGTAGGATCAAGATGGATCTACAAGGTAAAGCAAGCTGTTGATGGGAGTGTTGAGAAGTATAAGGCAAGATTTGTTGCCCTGTGGCTTCACAGATCGAGGATTGACTATGAATAAACATTTTCACTGCCGTGACCTGAGATATTCCATACAGATCATCCGTTCTCTCAAAATAAGATGGGTTGCACATTCATTAAATGCATGGGAAGACTGTAAGGCTCCTTAATGGGATCATCGAGGAAGAGGTACATTTGTTACCAAGGATTTTAGATCTTCAACAATGAGTCGATAAAAGTGTGCTCAAAGAATATCAGAGGTTTAAACAGCACCATGCTTGGTATAATTTATCAAAAACTATTTCACTGGATTTGGCTTCACCAAGAGTGAGGCGGATGCAAACCTGTAACAGATTGTGGTTGAGGGTAAGATTTTAATCATTTTACTTTATGTTGATGATTTAATACTAACAGGTGATGAGCAGTTGATACACTCATGCAAGGCAGATCTTGCAAAGGAGTTTGAGATGAAGGATTTGGGCCTCCTTCATTATTTCCTTGGATTGGAAATATGGCAGCGGGAAGGTGAAATGTTTGTGTCTTAAGGAAAGTATGCCTAGGAGATACTGGAGAAGTTTCATATGCAAGGCTGCAAGCCTATCGACACTCCTCTTCCAGGAAATTGGAAGAAAGAGGATGCTAAGGACGGCTCTGGTAGTGGATGCAAAGCACGTTTTATCGATAATTGCGGGTTCACTCATGTATTTAGTTAATATAATATCGAATTTATCGACATATGCTATGCGGTGAAACAGATTTTCACAAGCGATGGTTACCTACGGTTTTTGAAGCTGTAGGAAATAACGTCCCGAGATATCTCAGGGGCAATATCCGAGTATGGTTTATCAAAGATGATAGATCTGCTGGGATGAGGTGAAGTTGCATGGATCAATCCTGATGGCTGGCAGTAGCATGGGAGGTGGGTGTTATGCCATCAGAGGGGATTTTCAAAGATGGATCTTACTATAGCTTCTCGTACAACAGGAAACAAAGATCTATGGCACTTAGATCAACGGAAGAAAAATACATGGCAACAATTCAAGCTGCATGTGAGGCTATCTGGATGAGGAAGATCCTAGTTGGTTTGTTCGATTCACATTTAGATCCTATAGTGATACATTATGATAATCAGAGTTGCATTAAACTCTCGATTAATCCTATGTTTCATGATAGATCTAAACATACTGATATCCGGTATCATCATATCAGAGATTGTGTGCAGCGGAAGATCATGTTGCTTTCTTACATTCCTATGGAGGATCAGGATGCAGATATTCTGACGAAGGCGCTCACCAGGAGCAAATTCGAATACCATAGAGACAGGATCAGGGTGGCAGATAATCCCTATCTTGTTGAGAGGGAGTGTTGAGATTCAACAAGATGATGAGCTTAGTGAAAAGAGTCGCCTTCACTAAGTGGTCCCACATGCTATTTTTGGCGCAAAGTCTATTTTTAGACATGATGCTCATATTTCAGAAGTTGCAGGATGCTATTTGTGGATGGTTTATCAAGTTGGAAAAATAGATGAAATTCTATTTTTATAATATTGGGCGAAGTCTATTTATAGATTTCTGATCTAAAAATAGATGCATGTCGATTATTATTAGCTCTTAATAATAATCAGACTCTAAACAACAACTTATTCTCTTGGAGCACTTCAGTTCAGTGCACAGATGTGGCACATCAGTGGATTGAGGGAATTACACAATTCCCAAGGGTTTACTAGAGCTAATGCATGGAGGACTCAGTTAGAACTCAAGTGGTAGAGTTATGACACAGTTGGAAGAAGTAGTTATGGAGTTGTATTTAGTTTAACTCAATTAGACTCAGTTGAGCTAGTTGTATCTAGTCTAACTGATTGATACACTAGTGAGAGTGGAGTGAATTAATTAGTTAATTAATTCACAAATAATAACTCATTAATCAACTGAACAATACAACAGTTAACTACAGTGCATGGCAGTTTCAGTGGAGACCCAGTGGAGAGGTAGGTGAAAGGGCAAGATAGACTATCTGTTGTGACTATAATGATGCATTGATTGCATCACACACACATTGGAGTTGCCAATGAGGATTGCGCAGTCAAGGCAAGAGTAATTCAAATTCATTTAGAGCTATTCTTCAGTAGGGATTGCGCAGTGGAGGCAGGCTAGCAGGAGGCAAAGATCGGTGCATGGATTTGCAAGATTGGTCCTGATTAGTGTATGACGATTGTACTGTACTGAGAGCTTGATAAGCTTTGTATGAGGATTTCCATATGATTCCATGATACATAATATATAGTTGGGGTTTTCAGCTTCAAGCTTTCTCGATTAAAAACTGTGTTATG